>CABHPQ010025419.1:662-18385 GCA_902168405.1 Peromyscus aztecus | reverse complement strand
TTCATACCTAGAAAACTTAGCATGACTATAAGTTTGGCTATCATATAAGACTGATTATTAATCTGTATTTTTTAATTATCCATTACAATCTATATACAGTATAACAAAATTAGCTTCAAATTTGCATGAATAAACTAAAATCTACAGCATTGTAAAACATTTCTAAACAAATTGTCACTCTTTAAAAGTAGGTTCATTAATTTACCCTTCCATCCTATCATATCTAAACTATCCCCTTTTTTCTTTAAAAAGAGATTGTATTTATAATCAACCTGTTTTAAATAAAAATATTGGTTTTTCTCTGTCCCACACCAGAGGGCTCTTTTGATATGGGACAGAAACACTTCTCAACCTTTTTTTAGCAATATCATTGGGTTTAGAGAAGGAGTGAGCCAATTCCATCTCCAAAGCCAGCTTGCTATATTTGGGAATTTGGGAGTAGCTTCTCATACTACTTCCTGCTGGATGAGGGTGCTGTATTTTTATGGGGACATAAAGAAAATTTTAGAATTATGGAGTCCATGAGGCTGTATTGTCTGAGCCAGTTGCCTTGAAACTGTTCTGGATGTTGGATCATCTGGGCCATGGTGTCATTGGAGACCTTTCAGGGGGTCTTGGCTGGTCAAACCCGATGTATCATAATCTGGAACAAATCCATAGCCTCTTGCTTTCTGTGGAAACAAAAGCAGAGCCTCCTTTCCAAAGCAGCATATCATTAGATCCAAATTTTAAAGTAAAGGTACCTTTAAAATATACATATTTGTTTACCTGAGCAGTCTTTACAATCAAATGTCTTTCTGCAGTTAAAAGTTCCAAAGAAAACACAATCTAGATTCTTTGTGTGATATCCATCTTTACATAGCTTATTTTTATATTACTTTTATGTTTTTCTTTAGAAAATTTATTTTTTAAAAAATTTTTTATTTGTGCCTCAGTTGCCGGCCAGCAGGCAGGGCTCTGGCGGGAAGGCACCCACTTCACCAAGACCCCTCAGTGGACACTGCAATCTACACTCCCTGCCCCCATACCCATCTGCCCAAGACCCCAGCCACTTCCTGAGGCTTGGAAACCAACCCTCAGCTCTCATCAGGCCTAGAGAGAGAGCTCTCATTAGACAAAGAGTTGTCATTGGACCAAGAGTAACCTCAGCAGACAGGGAATCTGCCAGCCCTCATTAGACCAAGAGTGGCTTTCTGAGAAGTAGAATCTGCCACCTCTCATTGGACCAAGAAAGGCTTTCTGAAACACAGAATCTGTCAGCTCTGACTGGACCAAGAGTCCTGTTAAGACCAAGAATGGATCCGTGAGTCACAAATCAACTAGCTTGGGTTGACCCAAGAACAGCTCCCTGAGACACAGAATCTGACTGCTCCAATTAGACCAAGAGCTAAGATTAGACCAAGAAGGGCCCCCTGAGACACAGACACAACAAGCACAAAGTGGACCAACAGCAACTCGCTCAGACACAGGCACCTCTTATACCTATTAGACGAGGAGATAGACAGACGTCAAGGCAGAAGTACATACAACAACATAAAGAGCAATACAGCATCACCAGAAACTAGGCCTCCTCCAATAGCAAGACCTGAATATTACAACGTAGAAACAGAAAAAAACGACCTTAAGAATATTGTCATGAAGATGCTAGAGGCCTTTCAAGAAAAAATGAATTTGAGGAAAAGATAAACAAAAAAGTGGAAGAAATCAATAAAGAAATTGAGAAAAAGACAAACAAAAAATTGGAAGAAATCTACAAAGAAATAGAGGAAAAAACAAATAAAAAATTGGAAGAAAGCAATAAATCCCTTAAAGAAAACCATGAAAAAGCAATTAAACAGGTGAGGGAAACAGTTCAAAACCTGAAAAGGGAAATAGAAACAATGAAGAAGACACAAATAGAGGGAATGATGGAAATAGAAAATCTGAGTAAATGAACAGGAAACAGATGCAAGCATAACCAACAGAATACAAGAGATGGAAGAAAGGATCTCTGGTGTAGAGGATACAATAGAGGAAATGGATTTGTCAGTCAAAGAAAATACCATAGCCAAAAAAGTCATAACACAAAATGTCCAAGAAATCTGGGACACCATGAAAAGACCAAACCTAAGAATAATAGGGATAGAGGAAGGAGAAGAATACCAACCCAAAGACACAGAAAATATATTCAACAAGGTCATAGAAGAAAACTTTCCCAACTTAAAGAAGGAAATACTTACAAAGATACAAGAAGCCTATAGAACACCAAACAGACTAGACCCCCCAAAAAAGTCCTCTTGCCACATAATAATTAAACAACTAAACCTACAGAATAAAGAAAGAATATTAAGAGCAGCAAAGAAAAAGGCCAAGTGACTTATAAAGGCAAACCCATCAGAATAACACCCAAATTCTCAATGGAGACTTTGAAAGCCAGAAGGACCTGGACAGATGTAATGCAGACACTAAAAGACCATGGATGCCAGCCTAGACTAATATACCCAGCAAAACTTTCAATCATCATAGATGGAGTGAACAAGACATTCCAAGACAAAACCAGATTTAAACAATACCTGTCCACAAATTCAGCCCTACAGAAAGCACTAGAAGGAAAATTCCAACCTAAGGAAGTCAGATACACCCACAAAAACACAGGCAATAGACAACCCCACAGCAGTAAACCCCAAAGAAGAGAAGTACACACACACTACCACCAAAAGATAACAGGAACTAACAATCACTGGTCATTAATATCCCTTAATATCAATGGACTTAATTCACCTATAAAAAGACACAGGCTAACAGAATGGATATGAAAGCAGGACCCATCTTTGTGCTGCATACAAGAAACACACCTCAATTTCAAAGACAGACACTACCTCAGAATAAAAGGCTGGGAAAAGTCTTTTCAATCAAATGGTCTTAAGAAGCAAGCTTGTGTAGCCATCCCAATATCCAGCAAAATAGACTTCAAACTAAAATCAATCAAAAGAGATCAAGAAGGAAGGACATTACATACTCATCATAGGAAAGATCCACCAAGATGAACTTTCAATTGCAGACAAATGGGGTGATACACAAATATAGTCTCAGCATTTGGAAGGCAGAAGCAGGAAGATCAGGAGTTCAAGTCTGGTTTGGGCAACACAGTGAATTTGAACCAGACTAGCCTATTGGGAATATGTGACAAAGGGGATGAAATGGGGTGAAATCTACCAAATGCTATGGGAAACTCAGCATAATTATTGACTCTCAGTATGCAGAAAGAATTGTTCTACAAATTGAAACTGCTGAATTTATCCCTGATGATACAAGGAATAATCAGGAATAGGAATCATTGCTTATATATAACATACATCCAATTCCATACAGGTCTCCTGGACCCTCTAGCACAAGGGAATGATGAGATTGATCAACTATTGAAATGTGCTGGAGGCCTCAGAATTTCATAAAAAAATACATCAATAGGAAGAGTTTAAAAAAGGATTTTTCCATAACCAGACAACAAGCCAAGGAAATTATAAGGCAATGTTCTACTTGTTCTTTATACAAACAAACTCCACCATCTGCAGGAAGTAACCCAAAGGGTACTCAAAGTAATGGATGTGTTTCATTTGTAGAATTTGGAAAATTAAAATATGTACACCATACCATTGATACATATTCTGGATTTCAATGGGCAACTGCTCTGAGTTCCAAAAGACTGATTCTGTAATCATGCATTTGCTAGAAGTTATGGCCATCATGGATATACCTGTGCAAATTAAGACTGACAATACTCTAGCATGTGTCTCTGGTTCTGGTAAAAAAAAAAAAAAAAAAGGTTTTTTTCCATATTACAATATAAGACATATTACAGGTATACCACACAATCCTACAGGCCAAGCAGTCATGGAAAGATCAACTCAAACTCTAAAGGATATGTTAAATGAATAGGAAGGGGTAATAAAGACCCCGAGAAATAGATTACATAATGCTTTATTAACTTTGAATTTTCTCAGTACTAATGAGAAAGGAACAACAGCTGTGGAGGGACATTGGGTAATAGAAAAAAACTACAGAATAAAATCAGCCTGCATACTTTACCAAAATTGATAAAGGTTCGATTTGAACAAGGGAGACCTCCTAATTAGAAGAGGTGATAGTTATCAACCAGTATGACCATTCAGTTTAAACTAACTTATACAACAAATAAATACTTTTCATTTGATCAGAAATAACTTGCCAAAAGGGAACCTCCCCAAAGTTAGAGTTGGGGAAAGGTTTTTGTTTTTGGCTTTCAGGAGAATGAAGGCTAAGGAATCTGAAGAACATTGGACAAATGAGACAACTGAAGAGAAAGGACAAATTATCCAGAAAAAAATGTCCCACAATAAAGATTTTCTGCAGTGAACTATGACCATGCCTGAGAGAGATCTTGGAAATCTTTGAAAAGATGATGGGATCCCACAATGATGATTCCACATGGACTATGATAATGAAACTAAGCTGAAAAACACCACCTAATTGAATCATTCACAAGAGTTATACAGGGCCTGACAGAATACTTCATGGATTTCTTACAAAGGCTGTCTTCAGCAGGAAATAGAATGATAACAGAGTCAGAAGCTAGACAGATAATAATTGAATCTTTGGCTTTTGAGAATGCAAATGCAGCATGCAAAAGAATAATCAGGCCATTAAAGGCAAGATTGGCACACTTGGATGAATGGATCAGGAATACAAATAATGTTGAGTCTCATGACCATGGTGATCTGTGGATAGGAGAAGCAATTTCAAAAGGTTTGAGGAAAAATGTCAGATGATTTTTTTATGGAAAACAAGGTCATTTGAAAAGGGATTGTAAACATGGCATTCCTAGAAAGAATGTTTATTCAAGGAACAATGGCAACAGAATGCCCCTCTCTTCTGAAGTATGCAGAAGGTGAGGTAAGGGTAAATATTGGACCAACAAATGTAGATCCACAAGGGATAGACATGTTAATCCTTTGTCTCTGTCCTCAGGAAACTCCCAGAGGGACCTCATGCAGGCCCCCCACAGCAAATTCAATTCAGACCTTTCCTGCCATTATAGAAGAAGCCACTATTAAGAGCAATTAAATAACCAAATGCCTATTGGAATAAACCAGGCTGCTTGGGGTGATAAAACAGCTGTAACAGAGAGAAGAGAAATTTCAGGAGAAACCATAAAGCAAATTTTTTGGCAAACTTCTATAAATGAACAAAGATCAAAATTAAAAATACAAATAAATGACATTTTCTTGATTGGATTAGTAGACACAGGTGCAGATGTGACAATAATTACACCAGAATTTTGACATCCAAATTGGCCCCTTCAGGAGGTAATGTTCTTCAGCTGTTGGTAGGAAAGAAAGTACAGGGAGGTCATGTAGATCATGTGGATCCAAAGCTTGATTGCATTTTGGTTATTTTACCCTCTAAGCATTCTCCTACAGGAATTTTAATGCAGAGGGAAGATATTATATTTGAATGGATATTTCTACCCAACAAACAAAGTAAAAAATTTAAAACTTATGTGGAAAAGATCTCTGACTTGATTTGGAAAGGAAAATTGAAACTTCATCAATTAGCAGGAATAGACCTAGCAGAAATTGTCATACATTTAACTAAGGAGGACATTGAAAAATTATGGACAGAAAGTGAACCTTGGCAAAGAGCTTGCAGTAATTTTTGGGGAGAAATTAACAGCAAATATCCCAAAAGCAATAGAATTGATCTTATCAAGAGAGCTGATTTGATCTTGCCTCGAATTATATGGGAAAAACCCATATCTGGAGTTCGTACATTTTATACAGATGCCAACAAACAAGGAAAGGCAGGTTACAAATCAGAAAATTTAAGTAAAGTGGTTCAAAGTCCTTATAATTCAGTTCAAAAATCAGAATTGTATGCTATTCTGTTGGTATTAATGGATTTTTCAGAACCTCTCAACATAGTAACTGACTCTCAGTATGCTGAAAGAGTGGTATTACATATTGAGACTGCAGAATTTATCCCTGATGCTTCAGAATTAACTTCACTATTTATCCAGTTACAAAGAAAGTATCAGGAAAAGGAGTCATCCTTTATATATAATCCAATCCCATACTGGTCTGCCAGGCCCTCTAGCACAAGGTAATGATGAGATTGATAAATTATTGATAGGAAATGTTCTGGAGGCCTCAGAATTTCATAAAAAACACCATGTCAATAGTAAAAGTTTAAAAAAGGATTTTTCCATAACGTGGCAACAAGCCAAGGAAATTATAAGGAAATGTCCTACTTGTTCCTTTTACAATCAGACGCCATTACCAGCAGAATGTAACTCAAAGGGTACTCAGAGGAATGAAATCTGGCAGATGGATGTATTTCACTTTGCAGAATTTGCAAAACTGAAATATGTACACCATACCATTGACACTCATTCAGAATTTCATTGGGCAACTGCTTTGAGTTCTGAAAAAGCTAATTATGTAATCATACATTTGCTAGAAGTTATGGCCACCATGGGTATACCTGCAAAAATTAAAACTGACAATGCTCCAGCATATGTCTCTGGTAAAATGAAACAGTTTTTTGCTTATTACAATATAAAACATATTACAGGTATGCAACATAATCCTACAGGCCAAGCAGTTATAGAAAGATCAAATCAAACTCAAAAGGATATGCTAAATAAACAGAAAGGGGTAACAAAAAAAAAAAACGGTAATAGATTACAAAATGCTCTATTAACTTTGAGTTTTCTCAGTGCTAATGAGAAAGGAACATCAACTGCACAGAGACATTGGATAATAGAAAAAACTACAGAATTAAATCAGCCAATATACTATAAGGATGTGCTGACCTCAGAATGGAAACCAGGATATGTGTTACGTTGGGGACGAGGTTTTGCTTTTGCTTCTACAGAAGAAGATAAGCTGTGGATACCATCAAAATCGATAAAGGTTCGATTTAAGTAAGAGAGACAAGTATGACCATCCAATTTAAACAATTTTACCATTAACACATGCCTTTTCATTTAATCAGATATAACTTGCCAAAAGGGAACCTCCCCAAAGTTAGTCATCGGGAAAGGTTTTTGTTTTCATCTTTCAGGAGAATGAAGGCTAAGGAATCTGAAGAACACTGGACAAATGATACATCTGAATAAAAAGGACAAATCATCTAGAAAAAAAATGTCCCAAGAAAACGAATAAATTGGCATATTGGTATATCACCTATAAAATTTCATAAGTCTTCCTAAATGTTTGTTTCTGCTCTTCTCTACAGACACTTAACACAAATCGTCTTTTTGTAGTCCCATTTCAATTAAAAATTAAAGCTGGCTTTGGAGTTGGAGACTGGCTCTCTCCTTCTCTAAACCCAAGCATGTTGTTAAAAGGAAAATGCAAAATTTCTGTATCATGCCAGAAGAAAGAGCCATCTTCTGATATGGGACAGAAGAAAACAAAAAAATTGACTATTCTATTGCTTCTAATCTCAATTCTTTGATTCTATTTTGATTCTTTAAACTTTTCTTAAGGTATGAATTTTATATCAAAATTTATAAGATTTATATATATATTAAACTTTTGTTATAATGTTAATGGTCATATAGAGTAATAATTAATTCTAAAAAAAAAGGCTTCAGTTAGCTGCCTATACATGTTTTTGTGTTGGAGTCTCTATCAGTTTTCTGCAGGGAATCACGATTAGGCCTAACATCGAACTTTAAGTCTCCAGAAAAATGATGTGTCCCCACAACAACGATTCCACATGGACAATAATAATACCACTAAACTGACAAACATCACCCACAGATCAACTTTGGACTACAAACTGCTCAGAACAATTTCGAGATGGCTAGGTGAGATGATCTAGTTTCACAGGCACCTCGAACAAGTACTTGAGATAAGCCCTGCACTTTGGCATTATGCAGAGACTCGACAACAAATGATATACCTACCTTTCCTAGAACTTCACAATTAACCCAAATTTTGTTTCAGAATCCCCTAAAGATGCTTTCACCCACAACCATCAGAAAGCAATTTTAAGAACATGATGCCCACATTCCCAAGAGGTGGGGTGGGGCAGGTGGTGTTTGGTCTTTCAGTGGGTTTTGGGTTTGGGATAATTTCCATTGTTTAGGAGGGTTGGTTACAAGTTGTTGTTGTTAATGGTCAGGAAAAGGGCTAAACAAAGGAGATTAAAGGTTCTTGTTTGAAAAAAAGATAAATAGAAAGGATAGAATAGAGAGTAGATTATTGAATCTACTCTGAAAAGTAAAGAGGATATAGATATGATAAAGATAATAAGGTAGATTATTGAATCTACTTTTAAAAGACAACTACTAGTTTTAAATACTTTACATTGGATTGGATTTTTATATATTGTATACAAATTATATATATTGAGATTGATATTGTTAGAAAATGCTGTACGTATATTTCTAATCTTGCTCAAGATATTGTATTTATACAATTCATTTAAAAATGTATTGCAATTAGCTAACCCTTGAATGCTATTATTAGGAAATAAAGAAATGAAAGTTAGTAGTTAGACATTACAATCGAACTTGTAGTCATATTAGGTATGTTTTCAAGGTCTAGCAGAGATATGTTTTAGATAAACAGATCATCTTCAAACACTTCAGAGATCTATTGAATATGGCGTTTAAAATGTTTTATGACTATGAGAAATGTCTGCTCTTGGCAGCACCATTCTACTTCAGAGAAGATGATTGACATCAAAGAAACTCCATATTGAGTTAACTTTCATTGTGGCAAAAGTTAGCCACTGGGCAATAAAGTGCCCTTACCTTGACTGCTGACAGTATGCTGTCTAAAATGGGTAAGCAGGACACAAAATAAAGGACTGCCGAACTTTGCCATGACAAAGTAGGACAGCCCTTCAAAAAAGCCTGCTTCACAGATAAGTCTGTCAGATATGCTAGGCCTGTGGGCCAAAGAAGGATGCCTCAATGTTGCAGAGGAATATTGGGTGACTGTCCAGGCAGCCAGCTGTTTCTGTCATTTCTCACAATTTTTGGAAGTCACTTGTTTGCACTTCCTGCTTACTTAGATAATATTGTCTCCTTCTCTAGTCTCTGAGGGAGTTGAAGACTGCCACACCAACTCCAGTGTCATCCCTGTGACATGAACAATTATGTCAATAATAGCAGATGGGAGATATATGTCCCATGGGACTAAGCTCCCTGGAGGTCCCTGGCAGAGTGCCAGCGTTATGCTTCCTTCTCAAAGAAGATGTACTTCTCAGATCATGAGCTCCCTGGGCTATGGGTTCTGTATAACTGCTTTTCTGATAATGTTCTAATTAATCTATGAAGCACAGCCAAAATTAATGAATGCTTGGGTTGTGAACTATGGAGAAAAGGGGAAGCTGGACATGGATCTTAATCAGATATAACAGAATGAGCTATTTCTTAAAGACCCCAAGCCGCTAGATAAAGAAAGTATAAAGGTTCAGGCACTTCTAGGGAATAAACACTCACCCACTAGGAATCCTTTAGTAATCCCAACTAAAGTGATTTATGGCAGAAGATGTTATCTCATAGGAGGCAGATGGTGGGCCCCTCTGTTGAGGAAGTTCATCATGGGAAACTTAAGGATTACAACAGAAGAACCCCTTCCCCTTACAGGCGTAAAAGTACAAGAGTCCATATTCCAACAGGTAAAAAGGTTTTATATTAAAAGAGATATGTGTTGAAACTAAAAAGAAGACTTAGAGAGGGTCTGCAACATCCAAATTGGCTAAATGGGCCATGGGAACCAAAAAAGTAAAAATGTATAGTAAACTAGAAAACTGCTGAGATAAGATAAAGGACACAGCTGCAACCGCAAAAAGTCTACACAAGTCTAGGGACTGTACTAAATTTAAAAAACACAGACTGCTCTTTGGGTCATAAAGTTCTTGTGGGTAAAGGGATATGTCTAGCACTGATTAATAATTGTGTGCTTGCTGTTTTTTAAAGATGATGTAATTGAATTATTGCCAAGCTCTTGTTGTTCCTTGTATGACTTGATAGTTTTGTTTTCTGTATATAAACTACTGATTTGCAGAAGTAAAATTGCAGCAGATTCAAACCACTTCTGAGTGTGTTGTCTGTCTGTCATTCGCCAAATCCTTGCCTTCCTGACTACCCAAGCCCTGGTTCTCCTACGGTCATGGTACCCCCGATGGGCCAGTCTGTGACAGAAGACTAGATAGTTATAGTTTTCCTTGTTAACAAATTTAGAAAAAAACTCACTAAAGAGGTGTAAAGTGTATAAGTTTGAAAGACATCAAAAGATAATTTGGGGTTGGTAATACAAGTTAGGCTCAAATGTAAATTAGGTACAACATTTGGACTCACCAAAATAGGATAAATAATGGAGTATTTTCAGTGAATCTGTCAAATGTTAATGGACTGGACATAGTTAATGTAACTCTTGACTGTATATATTGTATATATTCATGGTACTTATTGTATATAGTTTTTCTTATGTTAGTTATAACCTTTTAGTATTTTAGACAAAAATGGAGGAAATGTAATGATACATTGTATATCAAATAAAGCTTGCCTGAGGATCATAGGATAGAGCCAGCCACTAGATTAAACATAGAGGCCAGGCAGTGGTGGCATACACCTTTAATCCTAGCCCTCAGGAAGCAGAGATCCATCTGGATCTCTGTGAATTCAAAGTCACCCTGGACTACATGAGATTGATTCAGTCTAGGAGAGAAGCAGAGCCAATCAGTGGTGGCCCACACCTTTATTCCCATTACTTGGAAGTGACACACTTTTAATCCCAGCACTTGAGATCTTGTGCCTTTGCTACCAGTATTTGGGAAATACACACATGTTGTTTGAATCTTAGATGGTCTTTTAATTAAAAAAAAAAACAAACAGATATCAGGGTGAAAGCTGAAAGATCAGAGAAGCAGAACAGCCATCCACTAGTTCTTATTTCTACGAAATCCTCAGCCTAAAGAGAGTGATTTCCTGTTTCCTTGTGCCTATATACCTTTCTCTGCCCAGAAATCACTTCCTAGGATTAAAGGCCTGTGTGTTTCCCAGTACTGGGATTTAAAGTGTGTGCCACCACTGCCTGGCTCTGTTTCCAGTGTGTCCTTGAAGTCACAGAAATCCAGATGAATCTCTTCCTCCCAAGTGATAGGATTAAGAGTATGTGCCACCACTGTCTGGCCTCTATGTCTAATCTAGTGGCTGGCTCTGTTCTCTGATCCTCAGGCAAGCTTTGTTAGAGTACACAATATATCCTCACACACATACCATTAATCCCAGCACTAGGAAGGAAGTGAGATGGCTGGGTGGAGCAAGGCATATAAGGTGTAAGGAGACAGGAACTAGAGCTTTTTATCTGAGGACTCAGGCTTTCAGTAAGAGGATTCATAGAAATTAGATCTTACCTTTCATTCGACCTGAGGATTAAGCAGTGGTGAAAAATTTCTCTAGTGGATTGTTCCTTTGTCTCTCTGATCTTTCAGCATTTAGCCCAATACCTGGCTCTGTGTGAAAAAGGAGATAAATGAAACAAAGAGAACGAGGAAGCATAGACAAAACAGGTAAGATACAGTGAGTATACACATTAGCCAGCCATGAGAACTGATTATGGTACAATCAATAAAGCATGTGTATTGAACATAGGCAAAGACTAAAGGACCCAGCAGACACTGACTATTCACAAGATGAACATGGAGAACAAATTTTACATTATGAACTCTTAACTTTACCTTCCATGGCAATGTCCACCTAGTCCTCTACCTAGGAAACACAGGTGAAGCTCAAGCTGCTTACTTGTTCATTCTACTCCTCTTGGGAGTAGACAGGTGCTGCTAGGAGCAATCATGTCTCATATCAACAGAATTCTAAGTTATTAAAACATTTAAATTCCATAGTCTCCAGCTCTATGAAGTGTTTGAAGATCACCTATCCATCTGACATATATTTCTGTATATCTAGAAAACCTAACTAACATAACTATAAGTATGACAAGCATGAGTGACTATTAACCTATAATTATTATCAACCTAAATAGCCTAAAAACTAAAGCTTCACATTATAAAAATAAACAATCTGTAAACAAATGCACAGCATAAAGACAATGACCTTGAATTTGTGACAATATACAAAACATCTTGATCAAAGGTGGAAATGTACAGTGCAATATGATAACAATATCCTTAATATGTATCAATATACAAAATATCCTAAATAGAGGTAGAACAAACAAACAGCATGACAAATATAATTTTATATTTGTATCAATATACAAAATATTTCAAACAGGAGTAGGAACATATGTACAATATGACAAATATAGTTTTGTATTTATATCAATATACAAATTATCTTAAACAGAAATAGAAAAATAATTTTATAATTGTATCAATATACAAGAATCCATACCAATGCAAATTATCTAAAGCCGATAGTTGCCAATTTAGTTAATAAGAATATACAATAATCTACCTTATTATCCTATCCTATCAATTTCCTTTTTTCTTTTCCAAAGGAGATTACTGAGTCTAAACTTTATTGCTCTACCCATAATCCTAATGCAACTTATAACCAACCCTTAACAGATGATAATCATCCATAACCCTGAGAAAATAAAATCTGTTGGGAGAGGAGATGTCATTTATTAAGATTGCTTCCTGCTGTCTAGGGGTGATGGTATCTCTGTGGGATCCTGTAAGAAAACTAAAACAATGGTTAAGTTTCATAGGGACTATCTGTAGCATTTGTAGTCAGTCTTAGAGTAATGGGTAAGGCTTATCTGAAATTCTGGCTAGAGTTGTAAGATGGTGGACCACCTCAACTAGCCACCTTGGAACTGTCCTGAACAGTTTGTAGTCCAATGCCAATCTTTGTGTGTTGTTTATCGGGTCAATAGCACCATTATGAATCATGTAGAATCATTGTTGTGCAGGGAAAAGGCTGGATTTGTCATCAGATTTACAATTATATAAAACAAGACGTTGTTTACACTTGAATGGAGGAGCTAGCTTTTGATAATATATATATATTTCCATGCCTTTCTTTGCCCTGGCTTAGAAGCAGGTTGTACTGTGCAGAGAAACCTTATGTGCCTCACTAGTTTCCCCTGGTGCCTTCCTTTAACTACAAAACAATATGGCAACAAAAAAAAAATAAAGCAAACCAATTGTTATATTACTAGCTAGTTTACACTCCATGCTAAACACTAATTCAGCATTTTCATCTGCTAATGTAACAGAAACTCATCTGCTCAATGAGATTTATAGATTGGTTTTTTTTCCATAATCACAAAGTATTGTACAATTTTCAATGGGTCTTTATTATCTAGTGATGATGTCTTGCAAATTAAATTAGCTTTTAATAGTGTAGTTAAATTATAAAAAAAAAACAAATCATTGTTGTGGGGCCCCATTTTCCTTCTGGAGACTTCAGAGATCGATATTAGGAAAATTTATTGTTCACTTGGAAAACTTAAACATTATTATTATCAAAATGGAAAGTTTAAATTTTAGGGTATCACTATATCTAAAGAAAGTTCAAAAGAGCCAAGAATAAGAATGAGAAGAAATACAATTTTGACAACAATAGTACCTAGATTTTTGGTTTTCTTCTGTCTCACACAAGGTGGCTTTTCTGATAGGAGACAGAAACTTAATTTTTTAACAACATGCTTGAATTTAGAGAAGGAGAGAGCCATGCTCCAACTCCAAAGCCAGTTTTGATTTATAATTGAGTTGTGACTGCAACTTTTCTGAGAAGTAAAGAAATATTAATGTTTAGGCAGTGAGATATTACCCTATAGAGTATATCAGTACCAATAGGTCTGATTTTTCCTGGCTTGTAAATTTTTTCTGGATAGCCTTCCCTTCTGCTTTAGACTTCTAGATGTCCAAGGTTTTTTGACTTCCTAAAGATGCCCACATGCACAGGTGGGCACTTAAAAGGCCACTGGGGCCATGGGCATGGCCCATCCACATGTTGGGCACTAGATAATGTGAGAAATCCATGGATGTCTGGGAAGGTTTATTTATTAAGTGATGAAATAGGGATCACACACTCATGTGGTGATATATTGTGTACACTAATAAATTTGCTGAAAGATCAAAGAAGCAGAGTAAACCACAGCCACTACCTTTTACCTCACCAACTACTCAGCCTGAAAGAACTAAAAGGCTTCTACTTCCTGTGTCCTCATGCCTTATATACCTTTCTCTGCGCACCATATCACTTCTCAGAGGTTGGAGGTACATGACTTGGCAGCCTCATCTGCTCATCAACATGATAGATGACATTATGGAGGAACCACATGGAAATACTTGGAAAAGGGAGAAATCACATGGTGAAGAAAGGAAACTGAAAGTGGTGAAGGATCCCTGTGGTTTTCACTACAGCCCACTTTCTGGAGAACTCAGTCACTCATCAGGAGCAGCGTTAATCCCCCTTTAGGGCAGTACCTATAAAGATCTAATAACTGAGTACAAGGCTGGAGCTGAACCTCCTGAAGGTTTGACCATGTCTGCCCTCTGCACCTAAGGAGCAAGACTCCAACATGGGAGCTTATAGGAGACAAACCACATACAACAATGACAGTGAGAAGAGAGAATCCTATATAATCATTCCACTTCATGTACAAAAATCATAAAAGTCAACTCTCTTTCCTAAGAAAACTGTGTTAGGTGCAGACTTCCTCCGCATCAAAAGATCCTGTAAGCAAAGCTACAGCTGGCCCCTCCATTCACAATGAGAGACTAAAGGCGTTCTCTAAAATACTGGGTACAATAAAAGGAAGCCATGTATCTTCATTGCCCATAACACTACAGTTGAGGTCACAGCCAGACAATGAAACAAGAATAAGAAAAAAAAAAAAAAAAAAAGCGACCTGAAGAGGTGGCTCAGAGGTTAGGCGTCCGGCCTGTGGTGTCCAGTTCCCGTGTGTGCATCCAATCCGATGATTGGATGACGTCACTATCGGATGAATCAATGACTGATCGATCACCCAATCGATCGATCAATCGGAAAAAAAAAAGCTGGAGAGATGGCTCAGCGGTTAAGAGCACTGGCTGTTCTTCCAGAGGTCCTGAGTTCAATTCCCAGCAACCACATGGTGGCTCACAACCGTCTGTAATGAGATCTGGTGCCCTCTTCTGGCCTGCAAGCATGCATGTAGGCAGAACACTGTAGACATAATAAATAAATAAATAAATCTTTACGAGAGGCAGAGGCAGGCGGATCTCTGTGAGTTCGAGGCCAGCCTGGGCTACCAAGTGAGTTCCAGGAAAAGGCGCAAAGCTACACAGAGAAACCCTGTCTCAAAAAAACAAAAAACAAAAAAAAAGGGAAAATAGAACATTTTCTGCTCAGAAGATGTGATGGTGACAACAGAGAACAAACATCCTAAGGAATCTGTTGAAGAAAATATTGAAAATAATGAGTAAATTTAGCAAAGTAAAAGCATAGGAGGCAGGTTGTAAAAAAAAAGAAAATTTATGTTAGTTTCATAAATTAACATATAACTTCCAAAAATTAAATAATAAAGTATTATAAAATTATCAGTATGTGTAAGACATTCTTCAAAATGTTGAGAGAAATGAAGACCTCACCAAATGATGAGCAAAAATATAGCCATGAGTTCTAACAGTACTGTGAGGACAATAATATTCCCACACTATTTATTCAGTGAAATACCATGCAGCATTTTGGAGAGCTTTTGAGAGTGAAGGAAATGGAATAGCCAACATGGACTGACAAACACTGAACATGAAGGATTGGTACATTTCACTGTATGATGCTAGAAATGTAAAGTAATATGTCACTCCACATTTGGACATCCCTATTGACACAGAGCAGAGAACTGCAAAATTAACCCACACAAACTAATTGTGACACTAAACTCTTTGCTCAAAAACATTAACTTGAGGGAACTGAAGAGATGACTAAACAGTTAAGGATATGGAAACTGCATATTTCACTAAATTTTATGTAAACCAAAATGTTCCTATTCATCCATTTGTTGTTGGACATGTAGTCTGTTTCTACTTGGTAGTTATTATGACTAGAGCAGCAAAGAACACGGTTGAGCAAGTGTCTTTGGAATAAGAGTTAGAGTCCTTTGGGTATATACTGAAGTGTGATATAGCTGGATCCTTTTTATTTTTTGCTTTTCCAAGAGAGGGTTTCCTTGTGTAACAGCCCTGGCTGTCCTATAACTAACTCTACAGAACAGGCTGGCCTCACTCACTGAGATCCAACTGCCTCTGCTCCCAATTGTTGGGATTAAAGGTGTGTGTCACCACTGCCTGGCAATATAGCTGGATCTTGAGGTAGATATATTCCCAGCTTCTCAAGTGATAGCCACCCTGGTTTCCACAGTAGCTGAACAAGGTTGCATTCCCACCAGCAACAGATGAGTGTTCTTACTCCACATCCTCACCAGAATGAGCTTTCATTTGTTTTACTGATCTTACACATTCTGACAGGTGTAAGATGAAATCTCAGAGTGGCTTTGATTTGCATTTCTGATGGATAAGGGTGTTGATCCATTTCTTTTAGTGTTGTTCAGCCATTTAAAATTCCTCTATTGAGAATTCTCTATTTAGATCTGTATCCCATTTTTTAATTGAGTTGTTTGTTTTTTGATGTATAGTTATTGAGCTTGTTATATAATTTAGATAATAGCCCTCTATCAAATGTAACTTGCTAAAAAAAACTTTTCCCTTCTGTAGCCTGCTATTTTCTCTGAATGGCTGTGTTTTTGCCACACAGAAGCTCCACAATTTCATGAGTTCCCATTTATGAATTGTTGTTCCCAGTGAATGTGCTTTTGGTGTTCTGTTCAGAAAGTCTTTTTATGTGCTAATGAGTTCAAGAATATTCCCCCACTTTCATTAATATCAAACTCACTGTTTCTGGCCATATGTTGAATGAAGTCTTTGATTCATTTGTAGTTGACTTTTGAGCAGGGTAATAAGTTTGTATCTATTTGCATTTATCTCCTGGATCACATCCAGTTTGACCAGAACTGTTTGTTGAAGATGCTGTCTTTTTACACTGTGTACTT
Source organism: Peromyscus aztecus (assembly GCA_902168405.1). Lineage (NCBI taxonomy): Eukaryota > Metazoa > Chordata > Mammalia > Rodentia > Cricetidae > Peromyscus > Peromyscus aztecus. Next base: position 1,346 of record CABHPQ010025419.1, on the reverse strand, counting down.
CTGGCTTTTTATCAAACCAAGTATGATACATTTACACAATGAAATATATTAGTTTGTTAAAAACTGAAATCATGAAATTCATAGCTAAGTGAATGGATCTAGAAAAAAAAAATATCCAGAGTAAGGCAACTCAAACCAAAAGGACAAACATGGTATGTATTTGCCTATCTGTAGATGTTAGCTGTTAAATAGGCAATATGCAGGCTATAATCCTATAACCATATAGGTTAGGTATGGTGATATTTTCTTTTGTATTAAAATGTTATTTGTATAATAAATAAAGTTGCCTGGGGGTCAGAGCTATTAGCAAGCCATAGGAAAGCAGGGCAGTGGTGGTGTACAGTTTGTGATCATAGCACTTGGTAGACAGAGCTAGGTAAGTCTCTGTGTGTTCAGGGATACAGCCAGCATTGGATACACATGCCTTTAATCTCATTACCAACCATAGAACACCTGGAGGTCTATACAGATAGGCCGTAATGAGGCAGTCCTGTGGTTGGGTTTACAACCAATGAGAAGGCAGAACAGAGACTCTATAAAAAGACTTTAACCCAGAAAGCCTGGCTCCTTCGGAGAGGTAGGACCACTGCAGGAGGAGGAAGGGTAAGGTTTTGGCTCTTAGCTCTGACCTCTTGGCTTTCTTCTTTGCATTGGTTCTGTGTTTCTTATTTATACGACGGTTGG
>CABHPQ010025414.1:2380-28035 GCA_902168405.1 Peromyscus aztecus | reverse complement strand
GGTGGGCTCAGAGGGGCAGTTAGGGGAAAGTGGATTTCTTTTTAACTTTAAAAAATTCTCTCTGGTTTCATTTGTTATAAAGACAACAGGTTTGTATGTATTAAAAAACCTCTAGCATTAGCCAAGCAGTGGTGGCACAGGCCTTTAATTTCAGCACTTAGGAGGCAGAGGCAGGTGGTTCTCTTGAGTTCGAGGCCAGCCTGATCTACAGAGTTCCAGGACAGCTGGGTCTATGTAGAGAGTCTCTCTCTTAAAAACAACTACAAAAAACAAACAAAGATCTGGAATATTATATGACATTTTAGTAGTAATTTTCTTTGGAATATTTTCAATAGGAATATTGAATTTTTTGTTTGTAAGGTTCTGTTTTTGTTTCTGTGACAAGGTCTCATCTGGTTGGCCTAAAATTTTCTATGTAGACCAGGCTGACCTCCAATTCACAGATCACCCTGCCTTTCATAACTGTATATTGTCTACTTTGCTCATAGCCATGCCCCCATTATTCTCTCTTGTCCCTCTTATCTTACTGGTCCCCTTCTCAAATAGTCCTCTTCTTACTTTGTCATATATATGGTATATTGTATTATATCATATTTTATACACACACACACACATACACACACACACATATGGGGGGAGTGAGAGAGATTGATTCACATAAGAAAAAAAACTTTCATTTGTCTTTCTGATTGTGGCTCATTTCCTTAACATCATGACCAGTTTCATCTATTTTCTTACAACTGACAAGATTTTTTTCCTTTTTTAATTATTTTTTGTGTGTGATATATGTATATGAGTATGCTTGCCTGTGCAGTTGCATTTGGAATCCAGAGGTTGGTGGTGTGATACTTTTTGCAATCACATTTCTACCTTATTTTTTATTACATTTATTTATTCATACACATGTGTTACAGTGCATATGTGGAAGTCGGAGGACAACTTGCAGGATGTGGGTCCTGGGTATCAAACCCAGGTCATCATGCTTAGCAGCAGAGATCCTTATCCACAGGTTTGTTTTCCCATGCCTACTTTTTTTTGACATGGTCTTTTTTTGCATAGCATATTTTAATGGAAAACTATTAATTTATGTACAGAGTTCAGTAAATACAGTGTCCTCTTTCAGAGAAATATTTTTCTTTAAAATGTTTTTCTATATTTTAAAAATAAATTTATTTAATTTGCATCCTGACCAGTTTCCCTTCCCTCCTCTCTCAGTCCCCTACTCCACCCCCACTCTGTTCCCACCCCTCAATCCCCTCCTCCACCATTTCTGTTTAGTAAAGGTCAGGTCTCCCATGTATATCAACAAAACATGGCATATCAATTTGCAGTAAGACTAAGCACCTCCCTGTAGCACAAATCTTAGAAGGTCTTATTAATAAAAACAAACCTGGAGCCAGGTACTGGGGTCAACGCTGGAAGATCAGAGAAACAGAACAAGCCACAGCCACCTCACCTCACCAGTTCCTCAGCTAGTCCTGTTTCTCAGACTGTAAGCCTCTGAGATTTTTGTTTTGTTTTCTTTTGTTTTTCGAGATATGGTTTCTCAGTTCTCAGTGTAGCCTTGGCTGTCCTGGAACTCCCCCTGCAGACCAGACTGGTATCAAACTCACAGAGATGTTCCTGACTCTTCCTCCCTAGTGCTGGGATTAAAGGTGTGCGCCACCATTTTCTGGCCTCTTTGTCTGTCTAGTGGTTGTTCTGTTCTCTGACCTCAGATGAGTTTATTAGGGTGCACAATATTTTGGGGAACATAATATCACCACATTTCCCCTTTTTTGTCTAAAATTTAAAAAAGCTTATAACTAATACAAGAAGAACTATATTCAATAAGTATATACAATATATGTAGTCAAGAATTACATTAACGATGTCTCGTCCATTAACATTTGGCAGAGTCAGACAAAAAACTCCATTATATATGTTAACAATGTCCATTCCAGTGACATTTGATAAACTCAGACAAAAAATTTCATTACTTATCCTATTTAAATCAAGTAGTTCCTTTTACAAAGTAGATTCAATAATTGACCTTTTTATCTTATCACCTCCCCATGTATTAAGGCTGGGCATGTCGACACAGTATGAGTAGGGTCCCAAAAGCCAGTAATAGAGTCAGAGACAGTCCCTGCTCCCACTTTTAGGAGTCCCACAAGAGGACCAAGCTACACAACTGTAACATATATGCAGAGGGCCTAGGTCAGTCCCATGCAGGCTCCCTGGTTGACAGTTCAGTCTCTGTGAGCCCTTCTGAGTCCAGGTTAGTTGATTCTGTAAGTTTTCTTATGGTGTCCTTGACCCCTCTGGTTCCTACAATCCTTTCTCCTCTTCTTCTGCAGGATTCCCCGAGCTCTGTTTAATGTTTGGTTGTGGGTCTACATCTGTCTATTTCCATCAGTTGCTGGATAAATCCTCTCTGACGACAATTGGGCTAGGCAGGCACCAATCTGGTCACAGGAGATGGACAGTTCAGGCTAGGTATCTTCTATTTCTAGGAGTGTAAGCTGGGGTCTTCCTTGTAGATTCCTGGGAGATTTCCTTGTGCCATGTTTTTACCTGACCCTGAAATGCCCTCCTTTTCTAGTAGTCTCTTTCAGTATTCTCCCCCTCTGCTCCTCCAACCTGATTGCTCATGTTCCCATCCCTACCCACCCTCAGTCCAATCAAGAAATCTCTTCTATTTCCCGTTCCTAGGGAGATCCTGTCCTTGTTTTTCATAGCTGAGTAATACTCCATTGTTTAAATGTACCACATTTTCTTTATCCATTTCTTGGCTGAGGGGCATCCAGGTTGTTTCCAGATTTTGGCTATTACAAATAAAGCTGGTATGAACATAGTTGAGCAAGTGTCCATGTGGTATGCTTCAGCATCCTTTGGGTATATGCCCAAGAGTGGTATAGCTAGGTCTTGTGATAGGTTGATTCCCAGTTTTCTGAGGAACAGCCACACAGACTTCCAAAGTGGCTGTACAAGTTTGCATTCCCACCAGCAATAGAGGAGTGTTCCCCTTGCTCCACATCCTCTCCAGCATGAGCTGTCACTTGTGTTTTTGATCTTAGCCATTCTGTTGTGTGTAAAATGGAATCTGAGTCATTTTGATTTGCATTTCCCTGACAGCTAAGGATGTTGAACATCTCAAGTGTTTCTTGGCCATTTGAGATTCTTCTGTTGAGAATTCTGTTTAGGTCTGTAACCCATTTTTAATTGGATTATTTGGTTTGTTTTTTGAGTTCTTTATATATTTTGGAAATCACCCCTCTGTTGGATGTTGGGTTGGTGAACATGTGTTCCCATTCTGTAAGCTTCTATTTTGTCCTATTGACAGTGTCCTTTGCTTACAGAAACTTTTCAGTTTCACGAGGTCCCATTTATTAATTGTCAATTGCTGGGGATATCTTTCTGTATGCTGTGAATGTGTTGCTCTGATTGATTGATAAATAAAATACTGATTGGCCTGTAGCCAGGCAGGAAGAATAGTATAAGTGGGATAAGCATATATTCTGGGAAGTGGAAGGCTGAGTCAGGAGATGCTGCCAGCTGCTGCTGCCATGAGAAGCAAGATGTACAGATACCCAGTAAGCCACGAGCCACATGGCAAGGTATAGATTTATAGAAATGGGTTAATTTAAGATGTAAGATCTAGCTAGCAAGAAGCCTGCCAGAGCCATACAGTTTATAAGTAATATAAGCCCTGTGTGTTTACTTGGGTCCATGCGCCTGCAGGACTGGCAGGTGAGAGAGATTTGTCCTGACCATGGGCCAGGTGGGACACCAGGAAAACTACAGCTACAGTTAATCTTAGTACTGATGCTATTAATGTTCTCTTTAGGAAGTTGTCTCCTGTGCCAGTGCATTTGAGATTATTTCCCACTTTCTCTTCTGTCAGGTTCAGTGTATCTGGACTTATGTTGTGGTCTTTGATCCACTTGGACTTGAGTTTTGTGCAGGGTGATAGATATGGATCGATTTGCTTTCTTCTACATGCCAGCATCCAATTATTGCCAGTACCATTTGTTTAAGATGCTTTCTTTTATTTCATTTTATAATTTTGACTTCTTTGTTGAAAATCAGGTGTTCATAGTTGTGTGGATTAATGTCAGGGTCTTCAATTCAATTTCATTGATCTACATGTCTGTTTTTATACCAATACCAAGCTGTTTTTATTACCATAGCTCTGTAGTAGAGCTTGAAATCAGGGATGGTGATAAACTCCAGAAGTTCATATTTTGTACAAGATTGTTTTAGCTATCCTGGGTTTTTTTATTTTTCCATATGAAGTTGGATATTGTTCTTTCGAGGTCTGTAAAGGATTATGTTGGGATTTTAATGGAGATTGCATTGAATCTGTAGATTGCTTTTGGTAAGATTGCCATTTTTACTATGTTAATCCTGCCTATCCATGAACATGGGTGATCTTTCCATCTTCTGATATCTTCTTCAATTTCTTGGCATGATCATTTATTGAACCTGGAACTGGTGGTTTTGTGTACATTGTCTGGCCATTGAGCCCCTGGGTTTTCCCTGTCTCAGGCCCTCAACACTGGGATTACAGAGGTCTGCTACCACCTTCGGCCTTTTCCATGGGTGCTGGGGATCAGAATTTAAGTTCTAATGTTTGTATAGCAAGTAGTTCATCCACTGAGCCATCTCCTCAGCCTACAATTTTGTTTTTCTTTATGGATGAATAAAACTTCATTGTATAGTATTCTCTCTCTCTCTCTCTCTCTCTCTCTATATATATATATATATATATATAATATATTTTTTTTTTGGACATCTAGGCTAACTCCAAGACTTAGCTATTGTAAATAGTGCCATAATAAACATGAATGTGCAGGTATTTCTGCTGTGTACTAACTTCAGCATCAGCTTTGCCAGATGGTATTTCTATCTTCAGTGTTTTGAGGAACCTCTCTGCTAATTTCTGTAGTTGTTTGCACTGTTCGTGCTTGTTACTGCCCCCATGTTCTCTAGTATCTCAGTGTAGCTGTGATTTATATTTCGCTGATGGATAAAGATGTGAATATTTTTCTCATACCTATTTGTGATTACTTTGAGAACTGTCCAATTCATTTGCCCATTTGTTGATTGGATACCAATTTTGGTGTCTGACATTCTGAGCTTTTTATATATTATATACATTAACCACAATCAGGCGTATAGATGTTAAACATTTTCTTGCTTTTCTTTACTGTGTTGTTTCATTTGCTCTGCATAAGCTTTCTGAATTCTTGTGAAACTATTTGTCCATGCTCTTTTGTCCTGGGCTATTAGAATGCTCTTCAGAAAGTCCTTGCCTATGCCTATAACTTGAAGTGTTTCACCTGTTTTCTTCTAGAAAGTTCAAGGTTTCAAAGTCTTAAGGTCTTGATCCAGGTTTGAATCAGTTTTCATGCAGGATGAGAGGTAAGTGGTTTATTTTCATTTTCCTACATGTGGCTATCCAGATTTCCCAGTACTATTTGTTGAGGCTGCCTTTTCTCCATTATATGTTTGGATGTATTTGATGAAAACCATGTGGTTATGTGCATTGAATTGTGTCTTAATTTTTATTCCATTGGTCTACATGCCTGTTGTGGTGCTAGCAATATTCTGTTTTTTGTTAGTATGGCTCTGTACTATCATCTGAAATTGGGTACTATGATTCCTCTAGCATTGCTATTTCTGCTCAGAATAGTTTTGTCTATTTGGGGTCTTTTGTGCTTCCATAAAGAATCTTACCATTGTGTTTTCTGTTTCTGTGGGAAATGTAACTGGAATTTTTAATGGGGCTTGCATTGACTCTGTAGATTACTTTTGGTAGTTAATCATTTTTATAATATTAGTTTTGCCAATCAGTATTCATAGGGAATCTTTCTTCTAGTATCTCCTTCAATTTCTTCAGCTTTTTAACCTTTTTAAAAACTCCTTGGTTACCTTTGTTCCTAGATAGAAACCCTTCCCTGTAGCTAGAGTTTTCCTGCCTTGCCCACAGTCAGGACAAATCTCTGTCACCTGCCAGTCCCACAGCTGCTCAGACCCAACCAAGTAAACACACAGAGACTTGCATTGCTTATAAACTGTATGGCTGTGGCAGGCTTCTTGCTAACTGTTTTTATATCTTAAATTAACCCATTTCTATTAATTTATACCTTGCCATGTGGCTTGTGGCTTACCGGCATCTTCACATGATGCTTGTCATGGTGGCGGCTGGCAGTGTCTCCTTCTGCCTTCCTGTTCTCTCCTTTCTCCTCTCTGTTAGTCCCGCCTATACTTCCTGCCTGGCCACTGGCCAATCAGTGTTTTATTTATTGACCAATCAGAGCAATTTGACATACAGATCATCCCACAGCACTTCCCCTTTTCTTTCTTTTTTTTGTTTAAAGAAGAAGGTTTTAACTTTTACACATCTCCAAAGTTAGCTTGGTATATTTGGGAATTTGGGCGTAGCTTCTCTTACTACTTCCTGCTGGAGGGGGGCGCTGTATCTTATGGGGACACAAAGAAAATTTTAGGATTATGGAGTAGTCCGTGAGGGTGTATCGTCTGAGTTAGTTGCCTTGAAACGGTTCTGGATGTTGGATCATCTGGGCCTTGGTGTCATCGGAGACCTTTCAGGGGGTCTTGGCTGGTCAAACCTGATGTATCTTAATCTGGAACAAATCCATAGCCTCTGGCTTTCTGTGGAAACAAAATCAGAGCCTCCTTTCCAAAGCAACATATCCTTACATCCAAATTTTGAAGTCAAGGTACCTTTAAAATATACATTTTGGCATAACTCAACAGCTTTTGCAATCAAATGTTTTTCTTCAGTTACAAATATCAAAGAGAACATAATCCAGATTCTCTGTGTGGTAGCTATCTTTACGTGGCTTATTTTTTATATTACCTTGAGCCTATCGCTTTAAATTGCAGCATTCCAAGACTGAAATGGTGCTGTGGCTGCTGGCTCCGCCCACTTCAGCTTCCCAACATGGCGGTGGTACAGTTTCTGCCAGCTCTGGGAGCCATCAACTCTTAGAAATAGTGGGTCTATGCTTCTATCAAAGCAGCGTGTAGCCCAGAAACCTTTTTTTTTGTTGTTTTGTACTAACAAAGGCTAAATCCACCAAGCAGCTTAATGTGCCACTTGCAGAGGCCTCATTCCTGCCATACTGCAGGTTGAGCAGGCACGCCAGGAATCTGCCATAGTAGCTCAAAACGCAGGCTGCTGCTAACTTGAAAGAGAGAACTAGGAGCTGTTTTTAGCTCCATTTTAGAATCTTTTTTCTCAGGTTTTAGGTGGAAACTCTTGCCAACACGTTGGGCGCCATTTGTAGCTAGTTTTCCTGCCTTGCCCACAGTCAGGACAAATCTCTGTCACCTGCCAGTCCCACAGCTGCTCAGACCCAACCAAGTAAACACACAGAGACTTACATTGCTTATAAACTGTATGGCTGTGGCAGGCTTCTTGCTAACTGTTTTTATATCTTAAATTAACCCATTTCTATTAATTTATACCTTGCCATGTGGCTTCTGGCTTACTGGCATCTTCACATGCTGCTTGTCATGGTGGCGGCTGGCAGTGTCTCCCTCCGCCTTCCTGTTCTCTCCTTTCTCCTCTCTGTTAGTCCTGCCTATACTTCCTGCCTGGCCACTGGCCAATCAGTGTTTTATTTATTGACCAATCAGAGCAATTTGACATACAGACCATCCCACAGCACTTCCCCTTTTTGGGTTATTATTTGGAATGAAATTCTTTTCTTGATTTCTTTCTCAGTATGTTCAATATTATTTAGGAACGCTACTAATTTTGTTTATTTTTATATTATCTGACTAAATTGATTATCAGATCCAGTAATTTTAATGGAGTCTTCAGGAATATAAAACTTACTTTTCTTATTGTAATAACAAAGCAACTTAAGAAAGTAAGGGCTTATTTTGACTTATGGCTCAAAGGGCCAGCCCATCATGGTAAGAACATAGGGACAGGACAGTGAGGCAACCAGTAACCTTGATCCATAGTAAGAAAACAGAAAGAGATAAATGCTAGTTCTTAGCTCACTGTTTTCTTTTTATTCCAGTTCATGAAATAATGCCACCCACAATAAGGTGTTGTATCTATCTCTAGTAACCTGATCTAGAAGCTCCTTTAGAGACATACTCAGAAATTTGTTTCCTGTATGGTTCTAAGTCAAGTCAAGTTGATAATATTAACTGCCAGAATGGTCTTATAAGTATAGGATAATATTACTTGGAAATAAAGATAATTTGACTTTTTCCTCTCCTATTTGTATCCCCTGTTGTATGAATGCTAAATGGTCTTATAATGAAAACCTGGAGCCACATATCAGGTTGAAAGCTGAAAGATCAGAGAAGCAGAGCAGCCACAGCTACCACTTCTTATCTCACCAACTCCTCAGCCTGAAAGAGAGAGAGTTCCTGTCTCTTCCCACCTTATATTCCTTTCTCTATCCAGCCATATCATTTCCTGTTTCAACCTTCCTAGTGCTGGGATTAAAGTTGTATGATCCTAAGTGCTGGGATTAAAGGTATGTGTCACCATTGCCTGGCTCTGTTTCTCTTTTAGACCAGATTAATCTCGTGTAGCCCAGTGTGGCCTTGATGGATCTCTGCCTCTGCCTCCTGTGTTCTATGATTAAAGGTGTGTGCCACCACTGCCTGGCATCTATGTTTAATCTAGTGGCTTATTCTGTCCTTTGATCTTCAGGCAAGTTTTATTTCTTAGATTATAAACAATATATCACCACAATCCCTATTATTTCTTTTCTCTTGTTTAAATTCTCTGGATAAAACTTCAAGTAAGGTATTGAGTAAGAATGGATAAAATAGACACCCTTTTCATAGAGGAAATGCTTTCCCATTTTTTCCTTTCTTAGCCTAACATTATATGTTTCTTTCTCTCTCTTTTGCTGTTTCTTTCTTTCTTTCTTTTTTCTTTTTTTGGTATTTTGAGACAGGGTTTCTCTGTGTAGCTTTGGAGCCTGTCTTGGAACTCGCTCTGTAGACCAGGCTGGTCTCGAGAATAATAGAGATCCACCTGCCCCTGCCACCTGAGTGCTGGAATCAAAGGCATGAGCCACCACTGCCCGGCGGGATATGTTTCTTTTATTCCTAATTTCTCAGGGCTTTTATCATGAAGATCATTTAGGTTTGTCAGTAGCCTTTTTACAGTGTGTTAAAATGATCATGTGATTTCTGTTACTATTTATGCAATATTTATTCATTTTTGTATATCAACTATTCTTGCATTCCTCAAAATAGATCAATCTGATCATGGTTAATTGTTTTTTATTAGTGTGTTGCTCACTTCAGGTTAAAAGTATTTTATTGAGAAATTTTACATCTATTTCCATGAGGGAAATTGGTCTTTTACTTAGTATCAAAAGCTGATAACAAGATAATACTGACATAAAGAAAAGTAACACTATCAAACTTATTCTACAGTATTTTGTAAAATGGTTTGAAGATGTGACCAGAGAGATGGCTCAATGGTTAATGGCTCTTGCTGTTCTTGTAGAGGACCCTGTTTGGTTCCTAACACCCACATCTTCTAGCTCACATCTACGTGCTAATTCTAGCCCCAAAGGATCTGACTCCATCTTCTGGTTTCTGCAGATATTTGCGGACATATGGCACACGTACATAAAGCAAGTATACACATGTACAAATAAATAAAAAAAAATAAAAAATAATTTGAAGGACATGTATATTAATTCTTTTAAGGTCTAATAGAATCTCAGTGAATCCTGGGATTTTTTTTTTTGTTGGCAGAATTGAATTTTATACTCATTATAGATGTTTTCAAGTTGTTTATTAGCTCTTGTTTGTGTTTTAATAAGTCAGTGTGTCTAGGAATTTATCTTTTCTAGTTTTCTAAATTGTTGGAATATCCATTTTCAAAATATTCCTTAATGATTTTCTGCACTTCCTTAGTATCAATAAAAATGCCCCCCATACTCAATTTTATTGAACTTTCTTTTACCTTTTTGTTAGTTTCTAAGTATGCCAATTTTGTCTATTTTTAAAGGAACAAATTATAGTCTTCATTAATTTTAATGTCTTTATTTCATTATTTTCCAAACTGACCTGTACTATCTATTTTTCTTTATTTTGATTTGGTTTATTTTTGCTTTTTTAAAAATTTGAGGTGCATCATTAGGTTGTTTGAGTAGTCTCTGATTTTTTTCTATTTTTCTTTTATTGAAAATAGATCTTTTTCATACAACATATTTGATTACAGTTTCTCCTCCCCCAACTCCTCAGCTCCTCCCCACCTCCCCTCCCATCTGAATCCTCACCCTTCTTTCCTTAGAAAACTAACAGAATGATAATAAAATCAAATTAAATAAGATAAAACAAACCTGAATATGACAAAACAGAAAAAAAAGAACCAGAGAAAAAGCATAAGAAACACATATAGATGCAGAGCCACATATGTTAACACCCACAGGAATTTCATAGAAATACTAAACCAGAAGCCATAAAATAATATGCAAAGGACCATAAGATTAAAAAAATGTTAATCTCTGACACAACATTATATGATGCAGAGAATCTCCAAAGATGCCATTGAGTTCATTTTGTGTTGACCATCTACTGCTGGGCATGGGCCTGGCCTTAAGAGTGGTTTGTATCCCCAGTGAGACTCTGTTGGAAAAAACTCATTTTTCATTTTTGAGTAGTTATTGATTGGAAATAGCTTCTGGGTTAGGGATAGGGGTTTGTGTTCTCTTTTTCTCTGAGCTCTTGGGACTGCATCTGGTGCAGACCTATGTAGGCCCTGTGCATGCTTCTATAGTCTCTGAGTTCATGTGTACGTTGGTCCTGCTATGTTTAGGCTTTGTTTCCTGGGTGTTTTCCATCCTCTTTGGCTCTTATAATCCTTTCATCTCCTCTTTTGCAGGGTTCCCTGAGCCCTGAAGGGAGGGATTTAATGGAGATACTAGGTTTAGAGCTGAGTGTTCCAAGGTCTCACTAACTCTCTGCACATTGTCTGGCTGTGGATCTCTATGTTTGTTACTATCTACTGCAGGAGGAAGTTTCTCTGATGATGGTCAAGCACAGCAGTGCTTGAGTATAACAGAATGTCATTAGGAGTGATTCTACAGCTACATGAGATCCCATGGGGCCCATTTGATTAGATGTAACCCAAGCCTCGTACTGGAAGCTTCATTTGGTGACAGGATATGTCTAGTTGGGAGTCTGTCTCCCCTGTTATTTGGCTATTTCATTTAGATTGCCTTTATAATATGTATATATTTTGGTAAGTTTCTACTATATTAGATTTCCATACTACTTCTTAAATGCCCCTTTATTTTAACGGTCCGTCCCTGTAATCCCTCCCACAATCCCCTCTCCTTCCCCTTCCCAATTGATCCTCTCATTCCAGTCCCCTCACCATATATGCATAATATCCATTTTATTTCCCTTTCCTAATGAGATCTATTTCCTCTAGTTCCTTACTCTATACCTACCCTTTGTAATTCTGTGGACTGTAGCTTGGTTATCATTGCCTTTATAGATAATATCTACATAGAAGCATATACATAACATATTCATCTTTCTGAGTCTAGGATACCTCACCCAGGGTGTTTTTTCTTCTAGTTTCATCCATTGCCTACAAGTTTCATGATATCATTTTTAATGTCTGAGTAATATTCCATTATCTAAATATATTACATTTTCTTTATCCATTCTTCTGTTGAGGGACAGATAGGTTTTTTTCAAACTTCTGGCTGTTGTGAATAAAATAGCAATGAACATGGTTAAGTAAGTGTCCTTGTGGTAAGATGAAATATTTTTGGGATATATACTGAAGAATAGTGTAGCTGGATCTTGAAGTAAATTGATTCCCATCTTCCTGAGGAACTGTAATGAACCGTCTTATTAAATAAGAAACACAGAGCCAATGTAAAGATAAAAGCCCAAGAGGTCAGAGCTAAGAGCCTTACCTGCCTGCTGCTGGCTAGCCTCTTCTGCCAAGAGACCTCTCTGAAAAGGGAGCTACTTCCTGTGCGTTTGTCTTATAAAGACTTCCTGTTCTGCCTTCTCATTGGTTGTAAACCCAACCACATGACCGTCTCGTCACTGCCTGTCTGTGGTCACTCCAGGTCTTCTATGGTTGGTATTGAGATTAAAGGCATGTGTCTCCAATGCTGGCTGTATCCTTGAACACACAGAGATCTACGTAGTTCTGCTTACCAAGTGCTGGGATTAAAGGCGTGTGCCACCACCGCCCAGCTTTTGCTATGGCTTGCTAATAGCTCTGACCCCTAGGCAACTTTATTTATTAACATACAAATAAAATCACATTTCAGTACAAATAGAATACCACTATACTGCTGCACTGATTTCTATAGTGGTTATATGAGTTTGCACTTCCAAGTTGTATTTCTTGGATGCAGCCAAAGGATGGATCCTGTTTTTACATCCATGAAAGACACAGTCTATTTGGTGTTCTGTATGCTTCTTGTACTTTGATAGGCATCTCCTTCTTTAGGTTAGAGAAATTTTCTTCTATGAGTTTTTTGAAAATATTTTTGTGCCTTTGAGCTATGTTTCTACTCTTTGTTCTATTCCTATAATAGGGATATTATTATATTCCTAAGATCTTAGGTTTGATCTTTTCATAGTGTCCCATATATCCTATCTGTTTGTGCCAAGAGTTTTTAGATTTAACATTTTCTTTGACCAGTGTATCCATTTCTTTTATTGTGTCTTCAAATTCTGAAATTGTCTTCCATCTCTTGTAGTCTGTGGGTAAAACTTGCCTCTGTGGATCTTGTTCGAGTTCCTAAAGTTTTCATTTCCAGATTTCTGTCAGTTTGGGTTTTCCTTTATTGATTCTATTTCTACTTTCAGGTCGTGAACAATTTTAATTTATTTCCTTCTACTTTTTTGTGTTTTTATAGATTTCTTTTTGGGATTCATTAGTTTCCTTTAAGGACCTCTATCATATTCAAAAAGGCTGTTTTAAGGTCTTTTTTCTTGTGTTTCAGCTATGTTGGAATATTCAGGGCCTGTTGAGGTAGGGTTGCTGGACTGTTGTGGAGACATTATTGTCCTGGCTGTTGGTGATTGCGGGTTTTTTGTTGTTGTTGTTTGTTTGTTTTGTTTTGTTTTTCGAGACAGGGTTTCTCTGTGTAGCTTTGCGTTTTTATGCTGGCATCTAGGCATCTGGGATTTGGAAGATTGTAATTTTAGGTGCTGATATCTGGTCTTGTCTTTGTTGGGTGGGTGTTTGTTCCTTAGTTTGTTTCCTCTCTTGTTGTTAGGAGAGTGGCAGCTGTGTGTTGTCTGGTAGGAAATCTTCTGGGGTCCTGATTGGTGTGGGAACTGGGGATTCCAGGTAAAATGTATTTCTGGGTATTAGGGCCTGACACTTAAGAATGAGGATGGGCTGGGGATGGTAGAGGAGTGTCACAGGAGGGAAGAAAGCAGAGTGTTTCACTAGAATCTTCTTAGTTAGTCCCATAGGAATGGGAGCAGAGAGTGAGGAGAGACTACAGCAGAAGGTCTGCTACAGAGCTTGGGATGAGACTGGAGGATTGGACTTGGAGGAGAGATGGGAAAGAAGAGCTGCAGCTAGCCTACTTGCTTCCCTGGTCAGAGTGGCCTTTGAGTTCCCAGGGAGTGCCTGCTGGAGTTGGGGGCTGGGACAAAGCAATGGTCAGGAGAATGAAGTTTGGCAGGGAAGATCAGTGTGATCTATTGGAGATGGGCATAGGAGGAGAAAGGAGGCTGCCCTGTGGCAGGTGTTCTGCTGCAGAGCTAGAGATGAGAGTGGGGAATTGGATTTGGAGGTACAAAGGGAGAGGCGAAATTCTGCAGTCAGCCTACCTGGTTTCCTGGCTGCAGTGGCCTGTGGGTTCCCAGGGAGTGCCTGCTGAAGTTGGGGGCTGGGATGATACAAGAGTTGGGGAGGGAGGTTAGGAGGGAAAAATCTGTGGGATCCATTGGAGATTGGTGGGGGAAGCCTGCCACAGGTTTTCTACTGTAGATCTGGGGGTGAGACTGGGTGGTTGTATCTGAAGGAGCAAAGGGAAAGGAGGAAGTCTGCAACCAGCCTTCTGATAGTTGCTTCTTTCAGCAGGGATTGCATAGTGGCTGGAAGTTCTTTATTTAAGCACTCATAATTACAAACTCCCCTCTTAGAACTTCTTGTATTATATTCTACAAATTCTAATGAATTGTTTTCACTTTCAAATATAGGATTTTTTAAATGTCCTTCTTGATTTTTTCAGTGATCATTCCAGAGTGTTGCTTAATCTTGCATATATTTATATATTTCCTGTGGGTTCTCTTGCTATTGAGTTGTAGTTTGATTCCATTATGACCTGATAAAATGAAAGAAGGTATTTCTTTTGTGTTTGCTTTGTGACCTAGAATGAGTTCTTTTTAGAGAAGGATCCATTTGGTGCTAAGCCTGTGTATTCCAAAGCTGTTGGATACATTGTCCCATAGCTGTTGGTTAAGTCCCTTTCATCTGTGGTGCAGTGTAACTGCAGAATTTCACTGTGATTTTTTTTTTGTCTGAGTAGTCTGTCAATTAATGATAAGGAGTATTGGTCTAGCTATTCATGATAATGGGCATTGAAATCACCCACTATTATGGTATCTGGACCTGTCTTTCCTTCTACCAAGTAGGGTTTTATGAAATTGAATGTACCACTCATTATAATATGTAGTGATCATATTTGTCTCATCTAATTTTTGCCTAAAGACTACTTTATTAGAACTATAGTTACTCCTGCTTGTTTGCAGCTTCAACTTGCTAAATTTATACATGCTTTTCCATCCTTTTGCTTTAATCTGTCTTTGCCAGTGAGCTGCATTTCTTTTTTTTTCTTCACTTATTTTACATACTGACCAGTTTCCCCTCCCTTCTCTCCTCTGGTTCCTTCCTCCACCTTCCCTCTATACCGCCCCCCCCATCCACTCCTCCTCCATTCAGAAAGGGGCAGGCCTCCTATAGGAGTCAACACAGCATGGCACATCAAGTAGAGGCAGGACCAAGCTCCTCCCCCTGCATCAAGGCAACCCAGCTTGGGGAATAGGTTCCCAAATGCCAGCTCAAGTACCAGGGACAGGTCCCAATCACACTGCTAGGAGCCCTACAAACAGTCCAAGCTACACAACTGTTACATACATGCAGAGGGCCTAGGTGGGTCCCTTGCAGGCTCTCTCACTGTGGGTCCAGTGTCCGTGAGCTCCCACTAGCTCAGGTCGGCTATCTCTGTGGATTCCCCTGTCACAAACTTTACCCCCCCCACCCCTCCCACCCCGGCTCCTACAGTCCTTTCTCTCTCTTGAACAGGACTCTTGGAGCTCTCTCTGCTCAACAGGACTCCCAGAGCTAGACCCAGTGCTTGGCTGTGGATCTTGCATCTGCTTCTATCAGTTACTGGATGAAGGTTCTGTGATGACAGTTAGGGTAGTCACCAATCTGATTACAGGAGAAAGCCAGTTCAGGCACCCTCTCCACTATTGCTAGGAATCGTAGCTGGGGTCATTCTTGTGGATTCCTGGGAATGCCCCTGGTACCAGGTTTCTCCCTAACTCCATAATGGCCCCCTCTATCAAGATACCTCTTTTATTACTCCCCCTTCCATTCCTCCCCCAACTCGACTATCTTGATCCCTCATGTTTCCATACCTGCATCCCCCCTCCCCCCACCCCCAGTTTACCCAGGAGAGCCTCTTCTATTTCCTCTTCCCAGGAACATCCATGTGTCTCTCTTTGGGCTCTCCTTTTTACCTAGCTTTTCTGGGGCTATGGATTGTAGCTTGGTTATCCTTTACTTTACAGCTAATATCCCCTTATGAGTGAGTACATACCATGTTTGTCTTGCACTCAGAATGATTTTTTTTCTAATTCCATCTGTTTGCCCTCACATTTCATGATGTCATTGTTTTTTTTTACTGCTGAATTATTACTCCATTGTGTAAATGTACCATATTTTCTTTGTCCATTCTTTGGATGAGGGGCATCTAGGTTGTTTCCAGGTTCTGGCTATTATGAATAATGCTGCTATGAATATAGTTGAGCAATTGTCCTTGTGGTATGATTGAGCATCCTTTGGGTATATACCCAAGATTGATATAGCTGGGTCTTGAGGTAGATTGATTCCCAATTTTCTGAGAAACCATCATACTGATTTCCAAAGTGGCTGTACAAGTTTGCACTCACACCAGTGGTGGAGGAGTGTTCCCCTTGCTCCACATTCTCTCCAACATAAGCTGTCATCAGTGTTTTTGACTTAGCCATTCTGCTAGGTATAAGATGCTATCTCAGAGTCGTTTTGATTTTCATTTCCCTGATAACTAAGGATGTTGAGCACTTCCTTAAATGTCTTTCAGCCATTTGAGAATTCTGTTTAAATCTGTACCTCATTTTTAAATTGGATTATTTGGTATTTTGATGTCTAGTTTCTTGAGTTGTTTATATATTTTGGAGATCAACCCTCTGTCAGATGTGGAGTTGTTGAACATTTTTCCCATTCTGTAGGCTGTCATTTTGTCTTTCTTATTTACTATGTCCTTTGCCTTACAGAAGCTTTTCAGTTTCAGGAGGTCCCATTTATTAATTGTTGATCTCAATGGCTGTGCTACTGGTGTTATAGGCAGGAAGTAGTCTCCTGTGCCAAAGTGTTCTAGGCTAGTTCCTACTTTCTCTTCTATCAGGTTTACTGTGATTGGATTTATGTTGAGATCTTGAACTTGAGTTTTATACAGGGCAATAGATAGGGATCTATTTGCATTTTTCTATATTCCAACATCCAGTTATGCCAGCACCATTTGTTGAAGATGCTTTCTTTTTTCCAATGTATAATTTTGGCTTCTTTGTCAAAAATCAGGTGTTCATAGGTGTGTGAATTTATGTCAGGGTCTTTGATTCAATTCCAGTAATCCACCTGTTATAATGCCAATACCAAGCTGTTTTTATTACTATAGTTCTGTGGTAGAACATGAAGTCAGGGATGGTGATACCTCCAGAAGTTACTTTATTATATAGGATTGTTTTAGCTATCCTGGATTTTTTGTTTTTCCATATGAAGTTGAGTATTGTTCTTTTCAGGTCTATGAAGAATTGTGTTGGGATTTTGATGGGGATTACATTGAGTCTGTAGATTGCCATTTTTACTATGTTAATCCTATCTATCTATGAAATCTTTCCATTTTCTGATATCTTCTTTGATTTCTTTCTTCAAAGACTTAAAGTTCTTATCATGTAGGTCTTTCACTTGCCTAGTTAGTGTTACCCCAAGGCATTTTATATCATTTGTGGATATTGTAAAGGGTAATGTTTTGCTGATTTCTTTCTCAGCCCGTTTATCATTTGTATATAGGAGGGCTACTGGTTTTTGTTTTTTGTTTTTTTTTTTTTTTTTAGTTAATCTTGTATTCAGCCACATAACTGAAGGTGTTTATCAGCTGTAGGAGTTCCCTGGTAGAATTTTTGGGTCACTTATGTATACTATCATATCATCTGCAAACAGTGAAAGTTTGACTTCTTCCTTTCCAATTTCTATCCCTCCACCCCCGATCTACTTTTGTTGTCTTATTGCTCTATCTAGAACTTTAAGTACTATATTGAATAAATATGGGGAGAGTGGACAGCCTTGTCTTGTTCCTGATTCTAGTATAATCGCTTTGAATTTCTCTCTATTTAATTTGATGTTGGCTGCCAGCTTGCTGTAAATTGCCTTTATTATGTTTAGGTATGTCCCTTGTCTCCCTGATCTCTCTAGGACCTTTATCATGAAGGGGTGTTGGATTTTGTCATAGGCCTTTTCTGCATCTAATGAGATGATCATATGGGTTTTTTTTTTCAGTTTGTTTATATGGTGTATTACATTGACAGATTTTCATATGTTGAGCTATCCATGCATTTCTGGGATGAAGCCTACTTAATCATGGTGGATGATTTTTTTTTATGTGTTCTTGAATTTGGTTTGCCAGTATTTTATTGAGTATTTTTGCATCAATGTTCATGAGGGAGGTTGGTCTGTAATTCTCTTTCTTTGTTGCATCTTTGTGTGGTTTGGTTATCAGGGTAACTGTAGCCTCATAAAAAAGAGTTTGGTAATGTTCCTTCTGTTTCTATTGTGTGGAACAATTTGAGGAGTATTGGAATTAGCTCTTCTTTGAAATTCTGGTAGAATTTTGCACTGAAACCATCTGGCCCTAGGCTTTTTTTTTTTTTTTTTTAGTTGGGAGACTTAATGAGTGCTTCTAGTGCTTCTATTTCCTTAGGAGTTATAGGTCTATTCAGATTGTTTATCTGGTCTTGATTTAATTTGATATGTGGTACCTGTCCAGAAAATTGTCCATTTCTTTTACATTTTCCAACTTTGTGGAGTATAGTTTTTTTTAAGTATGACCTAATGATTCTGTGGATTTCCTCCATGTCTGTTATATCCCTCTTTTAGTTTCTGATTTTGTTAATTTGGATATTCTCTCTCTGCCTTTTAGTTAGTTTGGATAAATGTTTGTCTATCTTGTTGACTTTCTCAAAGAACCAACTCTTTGTTTAATTAATTTTTTTGTATTCTCCTTGTTTCTATTTTATTGATTTCAGCCCTGAGTTTGATTATTTCCTGGTGTCTACTCCTTCTGGGTGAGTTTGCTTGTTTTTGTTCTAGAGCTTTCAGATGTGCTGTTAAGTCACTAGTGTGGGATTTCTCCAACTTCTTTATGTGGGCATTTAGTGTTATGAACTTTCTCTTAGCACTGCTTTCAAAATGTCCCATAAGTTTGGGTATGTTATGCATTCATTTTCATTGAATTCTAGGAAGTCTTTAATTTCTTTATTTCTTCTTTGACCCAGTGGTGATTCAGTTGAGCATTATTCAGTTTCCATGAGTTTGTAGGCTTTCTGTAATTGGTGTGGTCGTTGAATTCTAACTCTAAGCCATGGTGATCTGATAGAACACAGGAGGTTATTCCAGTTTTTTTGTGTCTATTGAGATTTGCTTTGTGACCAAGTATGTTGTCAGTTTTAGAGAAGGTTCCATGAGGTGCTGAGAAGAAGGTATATTCTTTTGTGTTTGGGTGAAATGTTCTATAGATGTCTGTTAAGTTCATTTGAGTCATAACATCTGCTTATTCCCTTATTTCTCTGTTAAGTTTCTGTCTGACAGACCTGTCCATTGGTGAGAGTGTAGTTTTGAAGTCTACCACTACTAGTGTATGGGATTTGATGTATGATTTAAGCTTTAGTAATGTTTCTTTTACAAACAAGGGTTGTAAGCAGATTTTTCCTGTCCTACAGCTGTACTCAATCACCCAGAGGCTTAATATTAATTACAAATGCTCAACCAATAGCTTAGGCTTGTTACTAGCTAACTCTCACATTTAAATTAACCTATATTATCTATGCTTTGCCACGTGGCTTGGTACCTTTTCTCAGTACAACATGCCCATCTTGCTTCTCTCTCATCTGCTTGTGACTCCAGTCTCTGCCTGTCTTCCAGTATTCTCCTAGTCTGGTTCTCATGCCTAACTTCTTCCTGTTCAGCTATTGGCCAGTCAGCTTGTTTATTAAACAAATCACACTGACAAATCTTCACAGTGTACAAACGTACAAATCTCCACAGCAGTGGGTGCCGTTGTACTTGGGGCATAAATGGTCAGAATTGAGACTTCATCTTGGACTTTTCCTGTGATGAATATGAAATGTCCTTCTCCATCTCTTTTGATTAGCTTTAGTTTGAAGTCTAGCTACACTAGCTTGCTTCTTAGATCCATTTTACTGGAAAATCTTTTCCCAACCCTTTACTCTGAGGTGTAGCATGAATCTTAAAAGGTCTTATTAATAAAAACAAACCCAGAACCAGGTATTGGGGTGAATGCTGAAAGATCAGAGAGACAGAACAGGCCACAGCTAACTTCACCTTGACAAATTCTCAGCCGATCCTGTTTCCTCAGACTGGAAGCCTCTGAGTCCTCATCCAGAATGGGTCTCAGCTGAACTGCTGCTCAAAAGCCTAAAAGCTTAACCAGGCTCTAGTTCCTGGTCCTCACACCTTATATACCTTTCTGCTTCCTGCCATCACTTCCTGGGATTAAAGGCGTGTGTCACCATGCCTGACTGTTTCCAGTGTGGCTTTGAACTCACAGAGATCCGGATGATCTCTCTCTGCCTCCAGAATACGAGGATTAAAGGTGTGTATGCCACCATTTTCTGGCCTCTTATGTTTATCTAGTGACTGTTCTGTTCTCTGACCCCAGATAAGTTTATTAAGGTGCACAATATATTGGGGAACACAATATCACCATACTGAGGTAAAGCCTGTCTTTGAAGCTGATGTATATTTCTTGTATGCAGCAGAAGGATGGATCCTATTTTCTTTTTTTTTTAATTTTTTTTGCCTTTTTAATCTGCTTTATTAGCTTCACAATAGGTAATGAGCATCTTTCCATGCAATTGATAAATTCTGCTAACAAAAGAACTACAGACTGAGTCAACAAGTTGAAACACAAGTTTCATTTAGAAGCTGGCAACAAGAAGAGATCCACACGAAAGAAGTAACCTCCAAGTTTTTACAACAGTGCATCACAAACATGTAAGTTTTAGAAGCAGGGGTCCCCATATTATCTTCAGAGGAAACTTCAGGGTTCAGGGCATAAGGCAAAACTCATCGTGATGGTCATGGTGAGGGGGGTCAGTGCTAACCGCCCTCAGACTATGGCTCAGCTGCCTTTCCCTCAACTTCTCCATGAGCTGTCTCACATCCTCCCCAAACCTTTCCATGTTCTCCTGTCTCATCCTTGCCTGGGGCTCTCCAACCCTATACATCAGGTCCCATCTATGGTGCACAATGGGCTGCCTGACGCGGAAGCGTCTGCGACTTCCTCTAGGCACACTGTATTCGCCTGTTTCCAAAGGCAGGGCCACAGGCAGCTCCCTTTTGTTAGCATCTTGTGGCTTTTCTTCCTTTTCCTCCTTTTCCTGATGGTCATTTTCCATGTTGAGATTTTTTTACTCCTTGATCTTTGGACTCCATTATTCCTGGGCCTATCCTCGCCTTCTCCCCTCTGGCGATGCTCACCACCAGGTGCGCTGAGGAGCCCGACTCCTGGGACCTGCTCCGCTCCTGCTCTCCGCGCTGCCCAGGCCGCGCGCTCTGCGCCACCGCGAACAGGTGCCTCAGCCAGGGATGGCGGGCGGGCCGGAGGAGCGAGCCGGGGCAGGTCCAGAGCCCCGGAGAGGGGTGTGGATCCTATTTTCATATCCATTATGTTAGCCTGTATCTTTTTATAGGCGAATTGAGTCCATTGATATGAAGAGCTATTAATGACCAGTGATAGTCAATTTTTGTTATTTTTTGGTTTTGGTGGTGGTGGTGGTAGTGTATGTATATGTTTCCTTTCTTTGGGTTTTGCTGGTGTGAGATTATCTATTGCCTGTGTTTTTGTGGGTGTAGGTAACTTCCTTGGGTTGGAGTTTTCCTTCTAGTACTTTCTGTATGGCTAGATTTGTGGATAGGTATTGATTAAATCTGGTTTTGTTATAAAATACTTTGTTTTCTCCATCTATCATTATTGTAAGTTTTGCTGGGTATAGTAGTCTAAGCTGGCATCTGTGGTCTCAGTGTCTGCAAAATGTCTGTCCAGGACCTTCTGGCTTTTAGAGTCTCTATTGAGAAGTTGGGTGCAATTCTGATAGGTCTGTCTTTATGTGTTACTTGGGCTTTTTCCTTTGCAGCTCTTAATATTCTTTCTGTATTCTGTATGTTTGATGTTGGGAAAGTTTTCTTATATGTTTTCTGTGCCTTTGAGCTGGGGTTCTTCTCCTTCTTCCATCCCTATTATTCTTATATTTGATCTTTTCATGGTATCCCAGATTTCCTTGATGTTTTGTGTTAGGAATTTATTGGATTTAACATTTTCTTTCACTAATGAATCTATTTCCTTTATGGTATCTTCAATGCCTAAGTTCCTCTCTTGTATTCATTTTTTGTATTCTGGAGATGCTTGCATCTGCAGTTCCTGTTTGCTTCCCCAAATTTTCCATTTGCAGAATTCCCTCAGTTTGTGTTTTCTTTATTGCTTCAGTTTCAATTTTCAAGTCTCGAACTATTTCCTTTGCCTGTTTGTTTTTTTTTTGAATTTCTTGGCTTTCTTTAAGGGATTTGTTGATTTCTTCCATTTTTTTTTTTTTTTTGCCTTTTCCTCGATTTCTTAAAGGAATCTTCCATTTCCTCTTTAAGGGCCTCTGTCATCTTCATAAAGTTATTTTTAGGATTATTTTCTTGTGTTTCAACTGCGTTTGAATGTTCAGGTCTTGCTGCTGTAGGATCACTGGGCTCTGGTTTCCCTTTCTGTTGTTGAATGTATTCTTACACTGGCGTTTATGCATCTGTTCTTCCAACTGGTGTGGGTTTGTGCCTATGCCCATGTAGTCTGCTGGGGTATCAAGAGAGGGCTGGCCATGAGGAGGATTACCAGATTCATGGGTTTGAGCAACAGAGTGGGTCTTGGGAACAGAATCCAGTGGGTGGCAGTGATGCTTCCATTTCTTCATATGCATAACTCCTATTTAGTTTAATTTGCCCTCATATATGTGCTCAAATATTTTTCTCATATTTCTTGATCCTCCAAACCCCTTTTCACATTAGACTGAATTGTGTATCCTACAACACATTCTATGTATTTCTTATGGTATTTTTCTCACTAGATTATCATCTATGATATTATAATCTTTTTCTTGTTAACTTTGCATTCCTTGAGGGTATAGCTTATGTCTTAGGCATCTCTGTGTTTTGAGCATCTATCACAATGATAAGCACCCAGTAACTTGTTAAATAAATTGAAAGAATTAATCCCATCAATAAAAAAAAGGAAGTACCTTTTACCAAAACTACTTTATTTCCTGAAATGTTATTTTCTTCACAGACTAATTTTCTGCCACCTCCAGCATCTTGTGTCAGGGATCTCCTCTCAGTATTTGAAACCAACCGGTATGTGAAAGTTGGCATTTGTGACAAGTACCCTGGAAGGTTCCAGAATGAAGTTTCTATGTGAATGATGAAAACAGCAAAGCTGTATTTTGCAGACATTGAGGAAAATAACAGTAGGATACTTTGTTATTTTTATTCATATCATTCTTGCCAATTTCTGTTTCTGTAAGGGGGAATGTGAATAAGGCAATGGGGTAATTCTTTTTTTCTCTAAATTTTGCACAGGTGCCTTAGCTCTTTTGGTTCTGGTAGGGTGCTAGCTTCCATTCTTAGCATGAATCAGTGGCTCCCTGAGCTTGTGTTTTGTCAAACCAAATCAGAAGCCACAGCTTTGCAATCTCTCTGTGAAATTTTAAAAGATCCAGATTGCAAGTTACAGAATGCTCAATTAAGTTGTAATTGTTACTATTTTGCAATGATTTTTTTTTAAATATAAGATCTAATATAGGTGTTATCTTTCATGTATTTTGATCACAGAGGAGTCACCGAAAGGAACAATAACAGTGACAATCTCTCAAAATGTCCCCATATAACATGGTTAGCAAGGGAGTTTATATTTCAGCTGTAAATATATATCATAACTCACATTTATTGAATAATTACTTTGTACTAATTGTTGTGTGAAATGCTTTGTATGCATGATTTCCTTTAATCTCTGCAATAACTGTGAGAGGTCCAGATTAGTATTCCAACTTCAGCAGAGGAGGAAATGGAAGGCTCACATCATTAGGCTAAATAGATGAAAAAACAAGACATGATTCAAAATCCAGATATATCTGACTTTAAAGTTCATGGTATTTGTGCTGGCTAGTTTTATGTCAACTTGACCCAACCTAGAGTTACTTGAAAGGAGAGGACCTCAGTTGAGAAAATGCCTCCCTAAGTTAACTCTTTGTATGCAATGCTTCTAATAATCCTATAAGGTAGGTTTTTATTATCTCTATTGTATGGCTAAAGAGAGCAAGGATCCAAGGAAATTTGACCTTTCTCATTTCACATAGCTAGGTGATATATTAAGGATGGAATTCCAAAACTTACCCCCAAATCTGATATGCTTTCCATATCATGCCACATTTTGGAGAAATTATACTCATATTTGTTGAATGTTATTTTAAGATGTGTTACATTCATTTATACTGTGGAATGTTTAATAATACAAAGATGTGTTACATTCTTTTATGTTGAATTTGTTTAACTCTGTGAAGCTGTGTTACTTTGCTTGTCTAAAGCACCTGATGGTCTAATAAAGAGCTGAAAGGCCAATAGCAAGGCAGAAGAGAGGATAGGTGGGGCTGGCAGACAGAGAATAAATAGAAGAAGAGAGAGAAGAAAGGGGAAGGAGAAAAGGAGAAGGAGCGAGGACTGTGGTGATATTTTATTTGTTCTCCAACAAATAAAGCTTGCCTGAGGATCAGAAGACAGAGCCGGCCACTATATTAAGCATAGAGGTCAGGCAGTGGTAGCACATGCCTTTAATCTTAGCATTTGGGAGGCAGAGATTCATCAGGATCTCTATGAGTTGAAGGCCACACTGGGAATAGAGTCAGGCATAGTGGCACATGCCTTTAATCCCAGCACTAGTTAACCATAGGGGTTTGGAGGTCTGTATAGACATACAGGAAGTAACAGAGATGGACAGAAAGAGGAAGTAATGTATCTGAGCAGAGAGAGGAAATAAGATGGCAGGACACAAGGAAAAGCGACGTAAAAAATCTAGACCTATAGGCTGAAGATGGATGCCCCAGTGTTGCAGAGGAATTTTGGATGACTGTCTAGGTAGCCAGCTGTCTCTGTCATTTCTAGAATTGTGGAAGTTGCTTGCAATGCACTTCCTGTTTACTTAGGTAATATTATATCCTGCTGAGGTCTTTGGTGTAGTTGAAGACTAAATAGTTATAATTTTCCTTGGTTATAAAAGTAATTTAGATATGAAACCTTAGACATACAAATATAGGATAGATAGAATATTTTCTTTAATTTTGCCAAATATAAATAGACTACATATTATAACTGTAATTCCTGCTTGATAACTGTTCTATTATGTGTAATTTTACTATGTTAGAGTTAAAACCTTTTTTTTGATTAGACAGAAAAGGGGAAGTGCTGTGGGATGTCTTTCTGTATGCTGTAAATATGTGTTGCTCTGATTGGTTGATAAATAAAGCTGCATTGGCCTATGGCAGGGCAGTTTAGAGGCAGGTGGGAAATCTAAGCAGAAATACAGAGAAAAGAAAGGAGAGGATGGAGAGACACCAGCCACCACCAAAGGAGCAGCAAGATGCCAGTAGATCAGTAATGCCACAGCCACATGGCAACTTATAGATTAATAGAAATGGGTTAAGTTATAAGAGCTAGCTAGCAAGAAGTCTGCCATAGGCCATACAATTGGTAATTAATATAAGCCTCTGAATGATTATTTTATAAGCAGCCACGGGACTGCAGGACTGGGCAGGAACAGAGAAAACTTACAACTACAGAGGATGCCAGGGGCCAGCCACACAGCCAGCAACAGAGTAAGAAGGCAAGAAAGAAATATAACATGGAAAAAGGTAAGAGCCCAGAGGCAAAAGATAGACAGAATAATTTAAGAAACCACCCAAGTTAAGGCCAGACAGTCATAAGAAAGAATAAATCTCAGTGAATTTATTAGGAGCTTGGTGGTGGGCCCCCAAAGAGTAAAAAAAAAAAAAAAAAAAAAAAAAAAAAAAAC
>CABHPQ010025396.1:4449-15353 GCA_902168405.1 Peromyscus aztecus | reverse complement strand
CCTGGAGTAGTAACCACATAGAACACTGCTTACTGGCTCACTCCCTGGATTGGTCACTCTTCATGATTAGCTATCTTTTTCATACAGCTCAGGACCCTCAGTTTAGGGATAGTGCTAGTCACAGACGACTGGGCCACCCCTCAAAAAATACCCATAACCCAATCTTATCTAAGTAATTACCTAATTTACTTCTGGGTCTTCGATTTGGTTCTATTGATCAACCTGTCTGGTTTCATGCCAATACCATGAAGTGTTTATTACCACAGCTCTGTATTACAGCTTGAAATCAGGGATGGTGATACTCCTGGAAGTTCTTTCATTGTACAGGATTGTTTTAGCTATCCTGGGTTTTTCCATATGAGGTTGAGTATTGTTCTTTCAAGGTCTGTAAAGAATTGTGTTATAATTTTGATGGGGATTGCATTTAATCTGTAGATTGCTTTTGGGAAGATGGCCATTTTCACTATATTAATCCCACCAATCCATGAGCATGGGAGGTCTTCCCGTCTTCTGATATCATCTCTAATTTCTTTCTTCAAAGACTAGAAGTTTTTGCCAAATGTGTTTTACTTGCTTGGTTAGAGTTATTCAAAGATAATTTATATTGTTTATTTATATTACCTTTGCTATTGCAAAGGGTATTGTCTCCCTGATTTCTTTCTTGGCCCATTTATTCTTGGCATATAAGAGAGATACTGATTTTTTTAGTTAACCTTATATCCAGCCACATTGCTGAAGATGTTTATCAGCTGTAGGAATTTCCTGGTGGAATTTTTGGGGTCGCTTATGTATACTGTTATGTCATACTGACATAGAAATACTTTATCATCTTTCCAATTCGTATCACCTTGATCTCCCTTTGCTCTCTTATTGCTCTAGCTAGAACATGAAGTACTATATTAAATAGATGTGGAGAAAGTACACAGCCTTGTCTTGTCCCTGATTTTAGTGGACTTACTTTGAGTCTCTCTCTTTGAGTTTAATTTGATGTTGGCTGTTGCCTTGTTGTATATTGCTTTTATTATGTTTAAGTATGTCCTTTGTATCCCTGATCTCCCCAAGACTTTTATCATAAAGGGTTGTTGGATTTTGTCATAGGCTTTTTCAGCATCTGATGTGATGATCACATGGTTTTTATCTTTCAGTTTGTTTATATGGTGCATTACATTCACTGATGTCCATATGTTAAACCATTCCTGCTTTTCTAGAATGAAGCCTACTTGATCGTGGTGCATGATCTTTTAGATGTGTTCTTGTATTCAGTTTGTGAGTATTTTACTGAGAAATTTTGCAGCTATGTTACTGAGGGAAACTGGTCTGTAATTCTCTTTCTTTGTTGAGTCTTTATGCTGTTTGGATATCAGGGTAGCTGTGACCTCATAAAGTGAATTTGGCAATGTTCCTTCTATTTCTATTTTGTGCAGTAATTTGAGGAGTATTGGTATTAGCTCTTCTTTAAAAGTTTGGTAGAGTTCTGCACTAAAAATATCTGTCCCTGGGCATTTTTTTAGTTGTGAGATGGTTAATGACTGCTTCTATTTCCTTAGTGGTTATAGCTCTCTTTTAAATTTTGATTAATTTTGGTCTTGATTAATTTTGGTATGTTATATCTCTTCCAAGAGAATTGTTCTTACAGCCAATCCACTGTGCCTGTAAAGTAACCTTGAATTAAAGGACAGAATCAGTGATTGTCTGACAGGGATTAGCCATAAATTTCTTGGATGATTTAGGAGAAGGTGAGAGGGGAGCAGAAGTGAGGGACAAAACTAGGTGAAATCAAATTCTGGGTTCACTACTCCCACCTAAAGCCAGTTCCAGACAAATAACCCACGAGGATGACAAAAGATGGACTATATGACCCCAACCACAGGACCTGCTAAAGCTAAGACTCATATCTACCTCACTTTCCTATTTGCACTGATGGGATTGATAAACTCAAACCACCTACATATGCCAGTCCTGACATTATGGGACTGTCCCATACAACTGTAATAGCCAATGTTACTACATATGGGTTCCCCATATTCCATGTGGACCTATATGCCCTGCTGCACTTGAAGGCTCCCCCAGGTCCCAGGGTGCTTATGGTTATGCATGTGAGTACCTTGATTATGACTGTGAAGACCATACTTTAGAAACCAACCTGGCTATGTACTTATTCTATGCTTTCCCAGCAAGAAACCAAATTGTGGGGGACCTGAGGAGTATTATTGCTCCTCCTGGGGATGTGAGACACATGGGCCATGGGTGAAAGAAAAAGATAGAGATGGGGATCTTCTCATTAGGAGGGAAAAGCATCTATCTGGCCTATTGGGCATGTTAAATCCAATACAAATGTCTATTTATAATGGTTTGTCCACTGCCTAGGCAGCAGAATAAACACGGGGACTTTTAATGTACTTCCAGGACTGGAAAGATTGTGGGACATTGTCAACATTCAGAAATTTCTCCCATGTGTGGAGCAAATCCCAGAGCCCATTGATCCTAACTGAGTACTGAATCCTATTCAGGATATAAGTGAGGTCTTAGGCCCTACAACTATACCTGTCCAGGTCCCACAGTGTGGGAAGAAATGGCCCAGGTTCTAGTCCCCAGCCAGGCCAACCCAGAGGACTCTGGAGTCCTTCTCTCTCTAGAATATGTGCACAGTCTTTTAAGTTCTTTCTCTCCAGCCCTCAATGAGGACTGTCAGCTGTGTCTTGACCCCAGACCTCCTTATATTATATGGGAATAGGCAACATAGCAAGTATGGAGGTTGAAAAACATCATATCATGAATCTGTTTATCACACAAAATAGCCATGGTCAACTCTGCTCCTGGGAAAAGGAGGTCAAAATCACCCTTGGTAGCACAGAAGGACAAGGAACTTGCTTCTATTCTCCTGGTTATCACATAGAACACTCTGGTACCAGAGACACTGTAACAAAACCTTTAAACTGCAGCCGAGAGTTACTGGAAACTCCACACTCCCCTTGGTACCACCCCAGGGCTCTTGGTTTGCTTGCTGCTCAAGGCTCAGTCCTTGTATAAACCCCTTTATTGTGTCAGAATCTGCTCAAATCTGCATCTTGATCAAGCTCCTTCCCCAAGTGTATTATTATTCTTGGAAGGGGAACAGGAACATATAAACCTTTACCCCTCTCACAACAGTCCCAGGGCTGCATCCATTCTAATCCCCTTGTTAGTAAGTCTAGGGATGGCAGAAATAGCTGGTGTAGTTACCATGGCCCTTCTCAAGGAAGAGCTAAATTAACTGGCCTCTGGGGAGTCAGGTTGACCAAGATTTGGCCACCCTAGAAATATCCATGGGCCACCTAACATCCTCTCTCAACTCATTGGCAGAGGTAATTCTACAGAATTGGAATGGATTGGACCTGCATCAAAGGGGACTTTGTGTAACCTTGGGAGAACAATGCTGCTTTTATACTAATCATATGGGAATAATCAAAGAAAGCCTAAGCTTAGTCAGAAAAAGATTGGGGGAAAGAGAACAGTCCAGATTAGCTACACAGGACTAGTTTGAATCCATTTTCAACCGGTCATCATGGATTACTACCCTAATAACAGGAATGATGGGGCCTTTAGCTATAATTCTATTGATCATGCTTTGTGCTCCTTGCCTGCTGAACTCTTTCTCATTTTATTCAAAAGAAAATTAATTCAGTTAAACTCCTAATCCCATAGGCCCAATATGGTCTTCTACAGGACCTGGGACCCTAACATCAATGATTTGATGACCCACTCACTAGAAGAGGGTGAATGTTAGATTCTAACTAACAGTAAGAAGTCCACTTTTGTTCCAGTTTGTTCTACTCTGAGCTGTTACAATTTCCTGAGAATGGACTGCAACCCCCAACTAGATATAGTTGTCAATACCCTTTTTAAAATAAGGCCAAACCACAAATGTTCAATCCTCTTTTGAGTGAGTGGCCCCCAAGCCACATGACCACCTGATAGGCTAAAATTGTACCACTATGGAAAGTCCCCAACCACCTTCCCCCTGTATTACATTATGATTGGATGAGACTCAGGAACTATCATTTTGTGATTTTTTTCCCTTTAAAATTGGATGCTGTCCCTGCCTTGGGGGTGCAGTTATCCCTCCCACCTCCTTGATATCAGTTTATCTAAATAAATCTTTTTGCTAGAACCAAGTCTTTTGAGGTGGATTATTCCCAGATTCTTTGACCTTAACATCTGTGAAGCATTTTACTAATCAGTGATTGATAGGGGAGGGCCCAGCCCATCATGGGTGGTGCCATCCCTGGGCTTGTTTTCCTGGATTCTATAAAAGAACAGACTGAGTAGCCATGAGGTGCAAGTCAGTAAGCAGCACCTCTCCATGGCCTCTGCATTAGCTCTTGACTCCTGGTCTCTGCCCTATTTGAGTTTTTCTCCTAACTTCCTTCAGTGATGAACAGTGACATGGAAGTACAAGCTAAATAAACTTTTCCTCCCTGAGTTGCTTTGGTCATGGTGTTTCATCACAGCAATTGTAACCATACCTAAGACTAAGATTAGAAAACAGGATCCATCTTTCTTCCATATCCAAGAAACATATCTCCCCATGAAGGACAGACATCACTTTTGGCTAAACAGATGAAAAAAATCTATTTCATGTAAATGGGCCCATGAAGCAACCAAGAATAGCTATTTCAATATCTGAAAAAATAGACTTCAAACCAAAACTAATCAGTAGAGATAGGGAATAATACTATATACCCATTAAAGGAAATATCCATCAAGAGGATATTATGATTCTAACATTTATACATCAACTGCAAAGGCATCCAAGTCATAAAAAAGACAATACCATAAAATCTCATACTGACCCTAATACAATGATGTGGCTTCAATACCCCACTCTCACCAATAGAGAGATCATACAAACAAAATCTAAACAGAATGAACCTAACAGACATGTGTAGATCATTCTACCCAAATACTGAACAGTACTGTGGTTGTTTAAATGAGAATATCCCCCACAGACTCATATATTTGAATGTTTAATCTTGAGTCAGTTGAACTATTTGGAAAGGATTAGGAGGTGTGGCCTTGTTGGAGGTTGTGTGTCAATGTGGTGGGCTTTGAGGTTTTAAAACTCCACACTATTCTCAGTTCTCTCTGACTCATACATGTGTCTCAGATTTAAACTGTTAGCTCCTATCCTAGCAATATGCCTGCCTGCTTGCTGCCATGCTCCTTACCATGATGGTCATGGACTCACCCTCTGAAAAAGAAAGCCCCCATTTAACTCTTTATTCTTTTTTTTAAGGAATTTTACATATCAACCACAGACAGATCTCCCTCTCTTCTCTCCTCCTGCCCCTCCAGCATTCCACCCCCAACCCACTCCCCATTCCCTCCTCCAACAAGGTAAGGCCTCCCATGGGGAGTCAGCAGAGCCTGGTACATTCAGTAGAGGCAGGTCCAAGACCCTCTACCTGCATCAAGGATGTGCAAGGTGTCCAACCATAGGTAGTGAGCTCCAAAAAGTCAGTTCATGCACCAGGGATGGATCCTGATCCTACTACCAGAGGGCCCCTTAAGCAGATCATGCTACACAACTGTCTCACTTATGCAGAGGGCCTAGTCCAGTCCCATAGAGGCTCTACAGATGTTGGTCTAAAGTTCATGAGGTCCTACTAGTTTGGTTTGGTTGTCTCCTTAGGTTTCCCCATCATGATCTTGCTGCTCCTTGCTCATAGAATCCCTCTTCTCTCTCTTCGACTGAATTCCTGGAGCTCGGCCTAGTGCTTGGCTGTGGATCTCTGCATCTGCTTCCATCAGTTACTGGATGAAGGCTCTATGATGACATTTAGGGTATTCACTGATCTTATTACTGGGGTAAGCCAGTTCAGGCACCTTCTCCACTATTGCTAGTAGTCTAAGCGTGGGTCATCCTTGTGGATTCCTGGGAACTTCCCTAGCACCTGGTTTCTCCTTATCCCCATGATGTCTCCTTCTGTCATGGTATCTCTTTCATTGCTCTCCCACTCCATCCCTGTTCCTTTATGTTCTCATTCCCCATTCCCTATCCTCTATTGCCCCCACAATCCCCAGTTTATTCTTGGAGATCTCATCCATTTCCCTTTCCCAGGACAATCCATGTGTACCTCTTAGGGTCCTCCTACTTAGCTAGCTTCTCTGGAGCTGTGGTTTGTAGTCTGGTTATCCTTTGTTGCAGATCTACCAGACAGAAACTTAAAAGAGAAATAAGGGATATAATAGATGTTATGACTCAAATGGACTTAATAGATATCTATAGAATATTGCACCCTAACACAAAAGAATATACCTTCTTCTCAGCACCCTATGGAACCTTCTCTAATATTGACCACATACTCAGTCAAAAAAGCAAATCTCAACAGATACAAAAAATGGGAATAACCTCTTATAATTTATTGGACCACCATGGCTTAAAGTTAGATTTCAACAACCACAAAATTACAGAAGGCCTACAATCTCATGGAAACTGAATAATGCTCAACTGAATCACCAATGGGTCAAGGAAGAAATAAATAAATTAATTAAGGACTTCCTAGAATTCAATGAAAACGAATGTACTACATACCCAAACTTATGGGACACAATGAAAGCAGTGCTAAGAGGAAAATTCATAGCACTAAATGTCCACATAAAAAAGTTGGAGAAATCTCAAACTAGTGACTTAACAGAACATCTGAAAAAGAAGCAAACTAACCCAGGAGGAAGAGATGCCAAGAAATAATCAAACTTACGGCTGAAATCAATAAAATAGAAACAAAGAGAATAATACAAAGAATCAATGAAACAAAGAGTTGGTTCTTTGAGAAAATTAACAAGGTAGACAAGCAAGCCTTATCCATATTAATGAAAGGCAGAGAGGTCACATCCATATTGACAAAATTAGAAATGAATAGGGAGACATAACAACAGACAATGAGGAAATCCAGAGAATCATCAGGTCATACTCCAAAAACCTGTACTCCAAAAAATTAGAAAATCTAAAATAAATGGACAATTTTCTCAATAGGTACCACAAACCAAAATTAAATCAAGACCAGATAAACAATTTAAATAGACCTATAACCCCTAAGGAAATAGAAACGGTCATTAAAAGTCTCCCAACCATAAAAAAAGTCCAGGATTAGGTGGCTTCAGTGAAGAATTATACCAGATTTTCAAAGAAGTGCTAATACTAATATTCTTCAAATTGTTCCACACAATAGAAACAGAAGGAACATTACCAAACTCTTTTTATAAGGCTACCGTTACCCTGATACCCAAACCATACAAAGATGCAACAAAGAAGAGAATTACAGATCAATATCTTTCATGAACATTGATACAAAAATACTCAATGAAATATTGGCAAACTGAATCCAAGAACACATCAAAAAAATTATCCACCATGACCAAGTAGGCTTCATCTCAGAGATTCAAGAATGGTTCAACATATGAAAATCTGTCAATGTAATACAACATATAAACAAACTGAAAGAAAAAAAAAACCACATGATCATCTCATTAGATGCTGAAAAAGCCTTTGACAAAATCCAACAAACCTTCATGATAATGGTCCTAGAGAGATCAGGAATCCAAGGAACATACCTAACCTAATAAAGGCAATTTACAGCAAGCCGACAGTCAACATCAAATTAAACAGAGAGAAACTCAAAGTGATTCCACTAATATCAGGAACAAGACAAGGCTGTCCACTTTCCCGATATCTATTCAATATAGTAAGTGAAGATCTAGCTAGAGCAATAAGACAACAAAATGAGATCAAGGGAATACAAATTCGAAAGGAAAAAAATCAAACTTTTGCAATTTGCAGACTGTATGGTTGTATACATAGTAGACCCCAAAAATTCTACCAGGGAACACCTACAGCTAATAAACACCTTCAGTAATGTGGCAAGGTACAAGATTAATTTAAAAAAATCACTGGCTCTCCTATATGCAAATGAGAGTTGAGCTGAGAAAGAAATCAGAGAAACATCACTCTTTACAATAGCCACAAATAACATTAATTACTTTGTAAAAGACCTGTATAACAAGAAGAAAGAAATTGAAGAAAATATCAGAAAATGGAATATTTCCCATGCTCATGGATAGGTAGGATTAACATAGTAAAAGTGGCAGTCTTACCAAAAGCAATCTACAAATTCAATACAATCAATCCCCATCAAAATCCCAACACAATTCTTCACAGACCTAGAAAGAAAAACACTCAATTTCATATAGAAAAAAAAAAACAACCAAACAACCCAGGATGACTAAAACAATTCTGCACAATAAAGTAACCTCTGGAGGCATCAGTATCCCTGACCTCAAGCTCTGCTATAGAGCTATAGTAATAAAAAACAGCTTGGTATTGGCATAAAAACTGACATGTGGGCCAATGGAATCAAATTTAAGACCCTGATATTAACCCACACACCTACGAACACCTGGCTTTTGACAAAGAATCCAAAACTGTATGATGGAAAAAAGAAAGCATCTTCAACAAATGATGCTGACATAACTGGATGTCAACATGTAGAAGATTGCAAATAGATCTGTATCTATCACCATGCACAAAACTCAAATCCAAGTGGATCAAAGACCTCAACCTAAATCCTGTTACTCTGAACCTGACAGGAGAGAAAGTAGGAAGTAGTCTTGAATGCATTGGCACAGGAGACACTTTCTAAATATAACACCAGTAGCACAGACACTGAGAGCAACAATTAATAAATGGGACCTCTTGAAACTGAGAAGCTTTTGTAGGGCAAAGGACATGGTCAATAAGACAAAAGGACAGTCTACAGAGTGGGAAAAGACCTTCACCAACCCCACATCTGACAGAGGGCTGATATCTAAAATATATAAGGAAGTCAAGAAACTAGACAGCAAAATACCAAACAATTCAAATAAAAAAATGGGATAAATAGCTAAACAGGAAATTCTCAACAGAAGAAACTCAAATGGCCAAAAGACATTTAAGGAAATGCTCAACATTTTTAGTCATCAGAGAAACGCAAATTAAAATGAATCTGACATACCATCTTACACCTCTCAGGATGGCAAGGATACAAAACACTGATAACAGCTTATGTTGGAGAGGATACAGAACAAGGAGAACACTCTTCCACTGTTGGTGGGAGTGCAAACTTGTACAGTCACTTTGGAAATCAGTATGGCGGTTTCTCAGAAAATTGGAAATCAATCTACTGGGAGACCCAGCTATACCACTCTTGGGCACATACCCAAGGAATGCCCAATCATACCACAAGAACACATCCTCAATTATGTTCATAGCAGCATTATTCATAATTGACAGAACCTGTAAATAAACTAGATACCCCTCAGCAGAACAATGGATAAAAGAAATGTGGTCCATACACACAATGGAGTACTAATTAGCAGTTTTTAAGAGAGTAAAAGAACATAAAGTTGGGTAAATTGGAAGATAGGATCTGGGTGGAGAGGAAAGAATATGATCAAAATATATAAGAGAACTTTTAAATAAAAAGTTAAAAGATTAATGTACAAAAAACAAAAAAAGTTTTTATTTGTATTTGAGTTTTGCATACCAGCAGTTAATTGGTTGGTGGAGGGTTATTCCCCCTTTTTTTCTTGTCTCCTTTCTTCTTTAAGCAGAGATGTCTACATTAAGATAGGATCTAATCCATAACAGGGTTAAGATGTGGATTTCTCTGTTTGTTGGTATTTAGTGTCATATTCTCTACCCCAGGGAGTCTGCTTGTCAGCTATAATTTGGTGGCTGCGATGCTTTAGTCAAGAAATTTGGAACTAATTTCCGCTGGAGTATGGACCTGTCCTGGTTCTCAAGGCTTGATAGCACAAATGGAAGGCCCTGTCATAATATTGGCATGCTACGGTAGGTCCCACCAGGTGGGAGGAGCCTGAGTCTGCTGCCCCCCAGTGGTGCCTGGACAGCATCTGGTAGGGAACTGGTTTTGATCTCTGGAGTCTCACAGAGATGGAGGGGGGCAGTGAGCAGGTGGCAGTCCCTGGCAAGCAGTCATGGAGTCTGCTTGTCTGGAATGCAGTTCAGTCGATTTTGACAAAAGCAAAAGAACATTAACTTGTCTTTATAATCTTCTACAGAAGAGTGTTGATGCTCTAAACAGCTTGTATTCTCTCATTTCCTGCCATTGCTCCTGGTAATCACTCACTACCTTATGTCATTGTTGAGTTATGTCTTCCAGTACTTTGTTTTATTGTTTTGATACAGCATGTGGCTCTATTAGACTAACTTCATTCGGTTTTCATTTGGACTTCTTCCATGTTTTCTCATAGTGGGCCATTTATTATTAATGATGATTAATGATTCACTTTATATGGATGGTCTACTCTTTCCCCATTCACTTACCTGTAAAGAACATTTTGTACACTTCTAGATGTGGGCAAAGATAATCAGTATTGCAAGCTTCTGTTTATAATGCTTCTGAGGTGCTAGTGATTGATCCTGGAGCCTTCTACATGCTGGGTAAGTGCTCTGTCATGAACTTCAGCTCAGATGCTTCTGTAGAGTTGTATATGCAGAGTGGAATTTTTAATTAATTTTATGAATTCCAAATTACTTGGCTCCTGTGTTTTATGATAAGCCTCTGTCTTGTGCTTTTAGAAACTTTCACCTGACTTTTTAAGCACCTGGGTTTTTTTTTTATTTCACCCACAGTATGTGAGCATCCCTGATGCTGCTTCTCAATGGCAGCTGTACCATTGATGTTCTTATATTCCAGGAGCCATATTCTAGTATCTCATTGTGTTTCTTTAAAACTTTCACTTTTAATGGATATCATAAATATTTTTCTAAACATATTTGGCATCTATATATTTTTTTAAAAATAGATTAATTTAAAAGTGTGTGTGTGTGTGTGTGTGTGTGTGTGTGTGTGTGTGTGTGTGTG
>CABHPQ010025320.1:0-23713 GCA_902168405.1 Peromyscus aztecus | reverse complement strand
GAGAGAGAGAGAGAGAGAGAGAGAGAGAGAGAGAGGTGGGGAGAGAGAGAGAAAAAGAGAGATAGCAGTCAGACAGACAGACAGACAGAGGGGGGCCATACTAATCTGAAAACTCACTTTTTACAAAACCTGGTTACCTAGTAAAAGTCTAATGAAAAGTTTTATTCAGACAATGTCCTGTTCTCTCCACAAAAAGAACTGCTTATTACAAGTCCTAGAAGCTTCTATACTATTGCCCTGAAGTATTCAGTCTCACTTGTTAAATTCTGGGTGTTTTTTAATGTACAAAATGGTGTCATGATAATCTTGCCATGTTTCTCTGTGACTCCAGTCTATTATGTGTACATGATATATATAACCTGAAAGAACTTAGGAGCATGTTAATGCCACATAAATTGGTGTTTGGACGTTGGGTACTGCTATATCATTATTTAGTCTGTAGCTCTTTTTTTAATTAAGAAAATTTTTATTCATTTCACATACCAATCAAAGGTCCCCCTCTTCCCTCCTCCTGTCCCTCCAAGCTCCCCCTCCCAACCCACCCTTCATTCCTTCTGACAAGAATGTAAGGCCTCCCATGGGGAATTACATTTAGTAGAGGCAGGTCCAAGGCCCTCAGTCTGTCTCAAGGCTGTGTGAGGTTTTCCATCATAGGTAGGGAGCTCCAAAAGTCTAGTCTGTAGTTCTTAATTATTCATTTGCTCTTATTATCTCAATGGATGAAATGAACCAATAGGCAATCAGAAGAGAAATACAAACAAGGTATCTGAAAGAGCTCCAGTCTCACTATGAATTTAAATAACTGGTCAACATATACATTGGTGATGAGTTTCTGGTATCTGAGGTGTATACTCCTTTGCCTGTCTCACTGCTGAGTGCTGACAGGCAGCACATGCCCTGGACTGCAGTCTCTGTGGATGAGCAGGAGACCATGGGAGCCACAGCAGCCTGGGGAGCTCAGGATGGCAGGGCTGTGCCCCTGCTCTAGTTCTCCATGGAGCTGGTGGACGATATCCATTCTGCATGGCCACAGCCTCTGTGGTAAGGGTTTGGAGCATATTGTGTTTGAGTGCTGGGCTGGGCAGGTGGTCTCATGCTAAATGCTGCCTTGTGTTTCCTTGAGATTTAATTGGCAAACAATACTTCCTAGAGAATATAAAGCTTAAAGTTGGTGGAGAAGTGGCTTGTCAGTTAAAGGCACTTGCTGCTAAGCATAAAGATGGAAGGTCAGAACCTATTTTAACAAGCTGAGCTCCCAGCAAAATTTGCAACTCCAGCTTTGAGTGATTGGACACCATCTTCTGGCCTTCATATGCACACAGGTGTGTGCACCCATGTGTACACACAAGTTTGTGTAGACACACAGGGACGTGCACACACATATGTAAATAAAAATCAAATCTTTAAAAAATAAAGTCTAATACTTTAGGAATCATACAAAAGAGATCATTCATTCAGGAAAATGAGGATTAAGTATACTGGTGGGTTGGATCTTTGTCACTGGTCTACTGTTGTGAAGTTACACCATGACCAAGTAAACTATTACAAAAGAAAGCATTTAATTGGAAGCTTGCTTACAGTTTCAGAGTTTTAGTCCATTGAGTTGGAACATCGTTGTCTTAGGATTTCTATTGCTATAAAGAGACACCATGACCACAGCAACTCTTATAAGGAAACCTTTAATTGGGGTGGCTCACTTACAATTTTAAAGGTTCAGTCCATTATCATCATTCGGGAGAGCAGTGCAGTATGTGGGCTGTAGTGGTATTTGCTCTGCCCATAACTTTGGGCTATGAGGCCCAAAGAAGGCAATGCTTCTTGCCATTGTACATGATCTCTTTATTTTATTTTATTTTTTAATTTTAATTTTTTTTTTGTTTTTTGAGACAGGGTTTCTCTGTGTAGCTTTGTGCCTTTCCTGGATCTCACTCTGTAGATCAGGCTGGCCTCGAACTCACAAAGGTCTGCCTGCCTCTGCCTCCCGAGTGCTGGGATTAAAGGTGTGCACCACCACAGCCCGACTGTACAAGACCTCTTAAAAGGAAAGGGAGAGGGATCATTAGGTCCCTTCTCCCTGCTTCCTGCTTCCTGGTGTGATGGAACTATGAGGTGGATTCACTCCAGGTCAGAAAAGAGCATGACTTCAGCTGTCTACTCGGTTCTGTATTTGTGAGTGTATTTCCTCAGTTTATATCCTAACCAATTCCATAATACCCCCATAGCAGACTGCAGTGGATATCTCACATTAGTAGGCAGACATGGTGCTGGCTATATCTCGATCAGAAGGCAACAGGAAAATGGTCCATGACACTGGGAGTATCTTGAACAACAGAGACCTCAGACCCACCCACACAGTGACACACTTCCTCCAACAAAGCCAAACTGTGTAGTAGTGCCACTCCCTTTGGGGGACATTTCCTTTCAAACCACTATAATGGTCGAAAGAATGATGTGTGGTGAACAATGTCTTGGGGAACTATAAGTGAAGCTCCAGGAAACAAGACAGAGAACCTTCTACCTTAAGTGCACTGTGTTACCTGGATTGGTCTTGGACATGATTTTGTACCTCCTATGCCTGCTGTGGGATGTCTTTCTGTACCCTGTGAATATGTGTTGCTATGATTGGTTAATAAAGAAGCTGCTCTGGCCTATGTCGAGTCATGTTGTAGCCAGGCAGGAAATTCAGGAGAGAGACAGGAAGAGGAAGGGCTGAGTCAGGAGCTGCCAGTGAGACACAGAGGAAGCAAGATGACAAGGCAGAACGGAGAAAAGGTACCAAGCCATGTGGCTAAACACAGATAAGAATTATTGGTTAATTTAAGTGCAAGAGCTAGTCAGTAATAAGCCTGAGCTAATGGCCAAGTAGTTATAAATAATACTAAGCCTCTGAGTGATTATTTTATAAGTGACTGTGGGTCTGTGAGGGGCCCAGAGGGACTGGAGAAACATTCTGACTACATATGCCAAACATTTACATCAATTTATAAGACATGTTTATTACTGTTGAATGTCAGAACATAACTGTAGAAACCAATCTGGTCAGTGTACCCTGGATCTGGATACGGCCTTCTGCTTTGCTATCGTGCTTTCCCAGATATGATCTATAGTTTGTGCCAGTCAATGTTGTTAAAGTTGGCCTGTCCTGAAAAAGTTCAGGGACAGGGCTTCTCTGTTAGTATTTAGTATGTGCTTACTGGCACTTATTATTTACATGTTTTCCTAATCTTTTTTGTCTGTTTTTCACTCAAACATCCTTCTTTGAATCATTGCTGTCTTTGTTACATTCATGTATAAAAGTACACTGTAATGGGTGGCTGTTTGAACCATGCCCTGAAGTACTACCCCTAGTGAGGTAACAGATAGCTGTTACACCTGCCTATGACCTTGACATGCATGCCCCTGGGGAGTGGCTGTGGAGGGACCATTAAGACCTGGGATGCATGAATGTGCGCTCTCTCTCTCTTTGCTACCTTGTGGATTGGGATGCTGAGACCTTGGACTAGGCCAATCAGCGCAGGACATACCTCAACTTTCATGGACCCTATGATAAGTCTCTCTTGGTTGTGAGTTAACCCCCAAATAAATTCCTTTGCTCATTAAATAGACTCTGTGGATTAATCCCATTATCCTGGGGGTTAACTTGCAACTTCTAACATACAACAGCATAGAATATACATTACTATTCCAAAAGGGAGGAAAGGGAGCACAGTAAGGAAATGCTGGACCAAAGCAAGATTGAAAAACAGCTGGGCAAAGTCCAAAATCTGCATTTCTATATCTGATGTCAAAATACTCTTTAGATCTCCAACTCATTTCAGCTTTGTTGACTGCAGCACACTTTTTTTCTCTTGGACTGGCTCCATTACCTGTTAGCAGCTTTCCTTGGCAGGTATCCCAAGACTCTGGCATCTCTAACACCCTGGCCGACCCAAGCAATACAGACTTCACCTTTACAGCTTCATGCAACTGCCTTTCTGGACATCTTCAGGTATACCCCTGACATGTGCATGGCCTCAGTGCCTTTCCTTAGTTGCAGAGGGAGATTACACAAACCCTTTCTTATATCCTTGATTCTAAAGCATGAACCCATGTGGCCAAAGTTGCTAAGTTCTGCTGCTTACTGGTACTGGAAGATGGTCCCCTTGTTGAATTACATACATCTTCACCAGCTGTGTGTTTTCAGTTGTCTCCTTCACCACCTAAGTTGGCTGTCCTGGCACTTACTCTGTAGAGCAGGCTGGCCTCAAACTCAGAGATCTACCTTGACTACACATGAAGACACCCAAGTGGTGATGATTATGTTATTATAAATTACCTGTCTTCACTGTTTCTCAGATCTCTTTAAGTATTTTCCAGCCTCTCATTCCCTAGGAAGTTCTGGATTCTGTCCTTAGGTACCCAGAGTTTCAAAGTTCTCCATTCTCCATCCTCAAGGATGCCTCTTTTCTTTAGCTGACTTCTGAGCTAGGTGTTTGTATTCAGTGAACCCATACCAATGCAATACAAATAGTGTTCCCAATTTCTAGCTCAAGTTTAAACTTGAAAAGGCTATAACATTTGGAAAGACTTGGGGAGTTTACTAACTGGCATTGTGAGATTTATCTCCTATTGCTAAGAGCCAACTGACTTTATTTTCTGTCTTAACTTTCCTTTTTGCATACTGAAAGCTACTCACTGTGGATGAGAAGGGAGCTTACAGGCTTTACAAGTTAAATATTTTCCACATTGTTTTTGTTGGTTTGGGGTTTCTAAGACAGAGTTTCACTATGTTGCTCAGGCTAGACTTCCAATCATAGGCTCAAACATTCCTCCTATCTCCACTTCCTAGGTGGTTAGGGCTAACACAACCATCAACTACGTGGTATGAAAACATTTACATTTATAAACTAACTAAATTTTTCTCCAGTGGAAATTTTGTTAGTACATATGTAGCATTAAGTGAGTAAACCCTGCAAAGTGTTAGGCAATGAGAAGCACTCTTTTCCATTCTGTGTGCTGCTGGTGGCCATAAAGACTGCAGCTGCTTCTGTTAGCTAAAAAAAATTTACATTACAATTTTTTACTTTTTTCATCTATGGAATACATACATGAAATAATTTCTTTAGTGAAAGTTATATATTTTCATTATATGAGTAAATAGAATTGTTCTTTCCCCATGGATGTCATTTGTCTATTGTAAAATAAACCTGCATCCTTGTGAGTGGCTCCTGGGTTAATACTTGAAATTTTTTAATGTAGATGGGGTAGAAGATTCAAAAAAAGAGAAAGTAGGAGTTGGTGGTCATGTAAATTACCACTTTCCTTGTCATCAGAGGATATTAAGGTAAAAGACAATTGTATGTGATTTCTATCATACAAGCCACAGTCAAAGTGACTGACATTGGGCTATAATAACCATTAACAACACCCTTGACAAGAGTGTAGGGAGATGGGGATGTTATAATTTCCACTTGGTGCAAACCAACCACACAGAGAATTATTTGCATAACCACTAAGGA
Source organism: Peromyscus aztecus (assembly GCA_902168405.1). Taxonomy (NCBI): domain Eukaryota; kingdom Metazoa; phylum Chordata; class Mammalia; order Rodentia; family Cricetidae; genus Peromyscus; species Peromyscus aztecus. The sequence goes on along the minus strand of CABHPQ010025320.1, from coordinate 18,215 downwards.
AAACAATTCAACTAAGCTAGTTAAGGAAAAACATGTATAACTCCAGTGGTGCCTGGCGAGCAAAGGGAGACTGGAGTAAAACAAGCCATGACTTCACCTAGCTTGGTCTCTGGCCTGAATGAATCTAATCCTTACATTCACTGTGTCACCTGTCACCAGCTCCTGCAAATGAAAACCCCTCTGCACCTCTGCCAGGCTCTGCCCCACAGCAGGGTTTTGCTGGAGCCTCAGCTGCAGGTTTGGGTGTGGGCTGCAGGTGCCTGGAGAGCACTGTGTACTTGCTGCACAGAAGTAGGTGGCTGAGTCTCCAGGCTGAGAATCTGTGATGTGCAAGGAGAGCTCTTTTGTGCTTTTACTGAAGAAGAGTGTGAATCTTCCATCTTCCTTTTTATTCGACACGGATCGTATGGCTATCAGAAGTGTGGGGCCTTCACCAGGGAACTGCCGGTACCATGGGAAGTACTCAAATGCGCTGTTCTCATAAGTGCAGTTCAGAACTGAATTCCCTCCTTCCCAGACTGTCAGAGATTGGGGACTTTGTCTCACCTGCTGCTGGTCTCGTCTGTCCTGCTGTTGGCCACTCACCCCTGTGGAGAGAAATAACAAGTGTCATTAGGTTCCTGGGTATGTACTTGGTGTTGATGCTTTTAACATTTATGATTTTGTCTGATGCCCCAGTTCCCTCATACATCCACATTAATCCCATATCCTGAAGTTTCTACTCCAAGACTCACAGGCTAGGTGAAGGGCTAGGACTAAAAATGATGCTTTCAGGATCTTGTCCATTCCTCCTAGACTGAAGCTCGGGGAGAACTCCAGTGGCCTTTTATCTCCACACAGAACACTGAATCTGCTTTCATAGGCACTTAGTTCTTCCAACAGGCTCCACCCCTAACAAACACTTTGTCTAAAGATATTTCTGACATAGGAAGTATTCCCCAATTTTGTTCAAATTTACTATTGCTGCAAGTACAGTCATTGAGAATCAGAAATCCTCTCATTGTAATTCTACCATTATACACTGTTGGTAGAAATGTATGTTGATAAAGCCACCAAGAATAGCAGTGTGAAATTTCTGAAATACACAAAGGAAAGGAAGGAAGGAAGGAAGGGTGAAGAAAGAGAGAGAGAAAAAAGAAGGAAAGAAAAGAAAGACCAACGATCCAGCTATTACCACTTGTGGGCATTTATCCAGCTGAACTGAGGTCATCATATAAGAATGACTCCTGCATATTCTTGTTTATGACAGCACCATTTACTATTGACAAGATGCAGACAGAGTCTAGGTACCACCAGTCAACCGATGAATGAAGAAAATACTGTACCTGAAACAGCAGAGTAAAATTCAGCCACAAGGAGTAATGAACTGGCGCCATCTGTAGGAAAACAAGTGGTATTGAAGGACACGATGTTACGCAACATAAAGCAGACATGTAAAAATACACAATACATATGTGTTCTCATATGTGAAAACTAACAAAAAAGAAAGAAAAAGAAAGTAAAGATGATCTGAAAATAAAAGTAATATGAATGTGTAAGAAGAGGGATGGCGGGAACAGGGGAAGGGAGAGAAGAAGAGAGGGAGAAGGCAAATAAATATGAGAAAATCTATGCAAACCCATATACTAAAATTTACAACAAACCCACTACTTTTTACAATTATTATGTGATGATAACTATGGTAATTATGTGATTAAAGAACAGATCAATTTAAAATTTTCTTCATTCGAGGTACCTTACAACAAGAATAAATCTACTAGATACCAGGTGCTATAAAAAAATAAATAAATAAAAAATAAAAGAAAAACCTGTGCCAGCAAAGAGTTACCTCTTCTGGTGTTTGAATTAGTTTGCTTTCTATTGGTAAGATAAATAAACATAACGACCAGATTAAATGTAGGAAGGAAATGATTTATTTGGTTTACATTTCTGATCATAGTCCACCGCTTAGATAAGCCAAGTCAGGAATTCAAGCTGGAACAGTGGCAGGAAACATACACGACAGCTGCTGACTGGCTTGCTCCCCCAGGCTTGATCATCTTGCTTTTTACACAACACAGGAACTACTGGCTAGGGATGAGAATGGCCACAGTGAGGCTGGACCCTCTCGTGTCAATTGTTAATGAAGGAAATGTCTACAAACATTCTTGCAAATAAGCATGACAAATAAAATCCTTTGATTGAGGTTCCATCTACCTGGGTATCTCTAGTTTGTGTCAAGTTGACAAAAATTAACCATCACAACTGACCCCTTATCAACCTGACACATAAAAACAGCATTATTTAGCCATAATCTTTCCTTTATTGTTGATCCCCAAGATCTTATTTTAGTATCATAATATAAAAAATAGTACAACTTTTAAGTAACTATTTTTTTTATTTACACAATGGAGTATTACTCATCTGTTAAAAACAATGACATCATAAAATTTGTTTGCAAAGGCCGGGCAGTGGTGGTGCACGCCTTTAATCCCAGCACTCGGGAGGCAGAGGCAGGTGGATCTCTGTGAGTTTGAGGCCAGCCTGGTCTACAGAGCAAAGATCCAGGAAAGGCGCAAAGCTACACAGAGAAACCCTGTCTTGAAAAACAAAACAAACAAACAAAAAAAATTATTTGCAAATGGATGGGACTTGAAAAGATCATCCTAAATGACGTAACCCAGACTCAGAAAAACAAACATGGTACCTACTCACTTACAAGTGGATATTAGCTGTAACGTAAAGGATAACCATGCTACAATCCACAGATTCAGAGAAGCTAAGTAACAAGGAAAGATCAAGGCAGTTTGGGGTATAAATCTCACTGTGAAGGGGAAATAGAACAGACATCACCAGTGAACAAATGGAGAGGTCTAGATGTGTGGTTGGGAATGGGAACAGGATGGATCAGGTGTAGGGAGGATGGAGGGGGAGAGTACTGGGAGACACAACTGGAATCTAGAAGAAGGCATCTCTGCAATGAGTTGGAAACCTAGTACAATGGAAACTCACAGGAATCTATGAGGGTGACTCTAACAATGGGGCATACATACAGAACCTGAACCAGCCACTTCCTGTAACTAGACAAGAATTCCAGTGGAGGGATTGGGATACCAACTCAGCCACAAATCTTTAGACCTACAGTTTGTGCTGGGGTAAAGATGGCACAGAAATTGTGGGAGTGGCCAACCAATACTGGTACAGCTTGAAACCCATACAATGAGAGGGAGCCCACCTAGACACTGCCTGGAGGGCCATGGGCCAGAGACTGAATAACCCAGATAGAACCAAACTCGACAGGCAAAAAAAAAAAAAAAAAAAAAAAGTCAATGAAAGGATTCCTAATGATATGCTTTGATACTCATAGATTGGTGCCTAGCCCAATTGTCATCAGAGAGGCTTCACAGAGACTGAACTGACAACCAGAGAACCTGCATGGGACTGAACTAGGCCCTTAGCCTTTTTGTTACAGTTGTATAGCTTGGTCTTCTTGTGGGACTCCGAACAGTGGGAGCAGGGGCTGTCTCTGACTCTGCTGCCTGCTTTTGGGAGCATACTCCTCAGACTGGGTTGCCTCCTCCAGCTGTTACAGGAGTGGAGATGCCTAGTCTGATTGCAACTTGATATGCCAAGGCTGATGGATATCCATGGGAGGCCTGCCCTTTTCTGAAGAGAAGCAGAGGAGGAAGAGTGGGTGGGGGAGGGGAAGAAGAGAGGGGAAGGGAGGGAGTAAAGGAGAAGAGGGAGGGAAACTGAGGACAGAATATAAAATCTAACAAGTAAATGAATACCAAAAAATATTTGAAGTATTTTTAACATAAGTAATGTCTTCTGTGAGTTCCTGCAAAATACAAAATAGTTTCAAACTTCTATTTATTTTATTTTTATTTTATGTTTTCATTTATTTATTTTTTGTTTTTCAAGACAGGATTTCTCTGTGTAGCCCTGACTGTCCTGGAACTCACTCTGTGGACCAGGCTTGCCTTGAACTCACAGAGCTCCAACTGCCTCTCCTTCCCAAGTGCTGGAAACAAAGGTGTGCACTACCACACCCAAACTTCTTATTCCAAGAAGTAAGAACCAGGGCACACTTAAATTAGACACAGCAAATTCACAGTGCCTAGCCTCAGCTTCTTCCTGTTTCCTTCTGTCCTGCAGCTTCCTCTCTGCCAAAACCTGTGTCATATGGGGGACTCTTACACACTGCCAAATTGGGTTTCCGGACTGGAGTGAAGCCTTGACCTCCCCAGACCATAGCTTCTATTTGCAGAACCTTAGGAGATAATTCCCAGAAGATTTGCCTCAGTTAAGCTAGTCCCGTATTCCTTAAATCTAATTCTTAAGCCCCAACTAATCACGATCAATTGTCCCAATAAAGCAAAAGTTTCATTTCCACAAATTCTTAATTCAAAATATTTCATCAACAGTCTTGATAACAGTTTTTGCTGCTCTGTTATGCTTCATAGCCAGGCTCCATTGTCTGTACCCCTCATAACATTTTTATGTTCTAACCTTTCAGAAGAACTCATTAAATGCTGAGCACTCAACAGCCTTTTCTAGAACAAAGTTCCAAAACACCTCCACAATCTTCCCCAAATGCAGCATGGTCAGGTTCATCAAAACAACCACCTGTGTTCCTAATATCAACTTCTGTATTAAATATTTTCCGCTGCTGTGATAAAACTCTGACCAGAAACATCTTGGGGAAGAAAGGGTATTTTATATAGTACCATTCCCAGATTACTATCCTGTAGGGAGCTGCGTGTAGCCACGCCTTAAAGGTGGAGCTGGTTACCACCTTCCGCCATCCTGGTGGCGAGCGCTTCCGTGGTAAACAGCTCCAGGTGAGGCTGTAGCGGAATTTGTGGCTTGCTTACGCATGCTTGAGCCTATTGGGCAATGCCTACGTGGTGACCTGGGGTTGGCTGCCCAGAGCCTATATAAGGCCGGGAGAGGCTTTGCCGGGGGATCCTTCAGAAGTCAGAATATTGTTCAAAGGCCTGAATAAACTGCAAGAAGAAGAGCTCGGTGTTGTGTCCTCCTTGCTGGTCGAGGTGGGCACGACACAATCCATCACTGAGGGAAGTCAGGGACGAATTGAAGCTGAGAAAATGGAAGAACACCAATTAATGGCTCGCAGTCCATGGCCTGCTAGGCTTAATTTCTAATACAACCGAGGACCATCAGACCAGGGTGGCACTGCCCAAAATGGGCTGGGCCCTCCCACATCAAGGATGAAGAAAATGACTCCATGACATGCTCACATTACAATCTGAGGAGAACAATTCCTCGGGGTTATCTCTTCCTGGGTATCTCTAGTTTGCATCAATTTGACAAAAAAGAACCAGAACACCCACCACTGTTGGCCAGTGTAGTCCCACAGACGACCTCTTTTGAACATTATAAGACATTAAAAATTCTATTGGTTATTTGGTGGTAAGCACCTATTGTTGAAGATATCCCATACTTGCAACATAGAGCATGGACAAAGGAAGATAGTAGTGACCTGGAAACTTCATCCCTAGTGGATGACTTCCATACTGCTGGAGTGTGCTATGCATGCTACCAGAGGAGAAAAGCAATCCTCTGTCTCACCCAGCTGTGAACATGCCCACTGGTGCAGTAGTTGCACAAACACCTTGGTAGTAACCAACCACTCTCGTAATACTCCATAAGAAGAAACCCATACCTGGCATCATTATCAAGTCAAGAATCTCTGGCTAGGCATGTCATGTCCTAGGAGAGAACTTACTACTAGTAGTCTACTAAATGGACATAGTATGAATCCAACTCCTAATGACTTAGCATTGTACACATAGATTAATGGAAATCTCAGTCCTCATTAGAGAAACTAATCACAGTAGATGACTAACATTGTGTCTCATATCATCCAATATACATAGAATAAGAGACTGTAGAATGGAAAGCCCTAATGGGACATTTACATCATATAGCTGATCCCTCCTCAGGGAGGGGTTCAGGGATCACTGTGGAAGAAAAAGCAGAAAGAGTGTTGGAGCTGGAGGTGGTGGATGATTACAAGGAAATGGTATCTTCTGGATATAGCAGGACAGGTGCACATATGAAGCCACAGTTTTTGTGATAGTCTGCACAAAGCCTGTGCGAGCCTAAGGCAGACAAAATCTTAGCATGGAGAAGCAAGGTGAGTATGAGTACACCAAGTATGCTTGACCATAGAGCCATCTGCTCAGACCCAGAGCATTTGGGTTTTATTGCAGATACTGATAAGATATATCAAGACACACAATGGATATAATATCCCATTATGAGACAAGGCCATGAACAAGTGAAACATAGAGAAAATGCTCTATTCACCTAAGAGAACTTAAAGGAAGGAAAGAAAGAGAAAGGAAGGAAGGGAGGAAAGGAAGGAAAGAAAGAGAAAGGAAGGGAGGAAAGGAAGGAAGGAAGGAAGGAAGGAAGGAAGGAAGGAAGGAAGGAAGGAAGGAAGGAAGGAAGGAAGGAAGAAGAAAATAATAAAATTCTATCCAAATAGATTATACTTCAGCATCCTAGGGATTTTTCATTTCTTTTTTTACATTTTGGTGTCTTTTCTTTTTCCTTTACTCCTTTCAGCCAGACATCTGTCATCTATGGGGAATACCTTCCATGATGTCCTAAAGCCTCAAATCACAAATATTGCTGAGCCACACACACATTATGTTTTCTTCTATACATACATATGCATCCCTGAAAAGCTTTAACACTTTCATTGAAATGAAATACGTGTGCATTTTCTTATGCATATCTAAATGGCAGCACCACACAGCACTGTGATACCTGCACAGTCACTCTGATGATACAGATGGCTGCTCAGTGAAAACAGACCAGTGGCATGGACAGCAGGGAGATGCAGAACAAAGATGATCACAATTAGTGGTGGGGGATCTCTGATACTACCAGGAAGAAAGGGTGGTTTAAAACAAATGGGCTTCTTGTTTCTAAAGTTTTCACTGGATTTGAAATATCAAATGACTGAAAATAGGACCTTGAAAACTGAAAAAGTTAAACAGGATGAGGAAGAAATTCTGTGTATTGCTGAATGCCTAACTGCCTACTGTACAGTAGTGCTCGGGTATCTTTCATGGCACACACTGTTCTATCTTCATTCTTGTCTCAGCACTCAAGAACAGAAAACTGAAGCCTACAAAAGATACCTGTGTGTCTAGAAAGGATGATGAAGGAAGGGTGTGGACACTGCTTCATGATCCAGTCAGAGAAGATCCTGATGGAGAAGACTGAGCTGGCTTCAAACCATGAGTGGATTTCCCAGTAGAAAGGATATATAACATAGTTCTAGGCACACTTTATATCAATGTAGCTGGAGATCGGACTAAATATGGGCGTCAACCTTAGAAATGTACATTAGAGAAGGTGATGTGGCTCCAGCCATGAAGGATAGCATGTATCTTCATAGTGTTCACTTGCAAATTCCTATTTGTCCACACTATGGGTCCAGGATAAATGGGTATAATATAGGTAAACGGCTAAACAGATACATATTTTCTTCTCTAGTTAAACTTAAGGACATAGGAGATGATGATTTTGTTCTTTTAAATAATCGTCTCTAGCTTATTGAGCAGTGTGTGGAAGAGCCACAACCTTCACCTGCTCTGAAGCAGCACTGCCCCTCTGTGGACAAATAAGGTCTTCCTTCACTCAACAGTGTCCTGAGCTTAGAAGCCTAGGCCTTGAAGAAACACAGGCTTTGAATCTTTCTCTGGAGCCAATATTTTTGATATGGAATTTGAATGTGTCTTTGTTGAGGTCAGCTATAACCTAATTTCTATCTTCCCCTTCCAGACTTTTCTCCATGCGTCCCCACGGTTCCCTATCTTTCTATTGAGCCAAAAACTACCTCATTCCCGAGAATGAGAGAAGCCAGTCATAAGACAAAAGGAGATGACAATGCTTGTTATTTACAATAAAGCTTATAAAATAAGCAAATGTTTAGATTTCACGTCAAATTTATTAACCCCTTACATAGACTGATTGTACACATGGTGATTATTAAACCATAAACTTTAGTTTTCTTTCACTCATTTTTTATCATTTCTTTATTTTTGAGATTATAACGTAATCATGTCAGTCCCTCCCTCCGACACTCCCTCTATTTCCTCCTTGCTCTCTTCCAACTTTACAGATTTATCTTTCATTAATCATTGTTACACATATGTGTATAATCATATTTATTCCAAAATACATAAATACAACATGCTCATCTGTAAAATGCTACTTATAATTTCTCAGTTAGTTCTAAGATGGATATTTATGATTCAGGAGGGACTATATATTGAGAATTTAAAGACCCAAATCCTTAACCTACATAGCCAAAATCTTACCAGAAGTTAAAACTCTAACTATACAGAAAACGGATATAAAATCAAGCAGATATACTGTGGTGAAATTTTGATGTTTTATGATAGGGAAGAGCCACACCCACCCAGCTGAAGGTTTGTGTACTGGCTGCAGGTTTGTGGGGAGCACTGTGCACTCATAGCACAGAAATAAGTGCCTGAGTCTGTGGTCTGGGAGGAGGAAATGTACAAAGAGCTGCGATATTCTTTAGCTACTGTTGTAGACGTCAGTCTTCCACTCTGCTTTGTTCCAGAAGGATTGGAAAAGAGGCTGATGAGGTGTCCCCCAGGACTTTGGTGAAACCACTGCATTTGGTATAAATTGGTGGAAAAGTTGCACTGCAGTTCTGCACTCTCTCCCTCCTGCAGAACCAAGGACACAGGACTCTGCTTCACTTGTTGACCTTTCACCCCTGGTTAGAAACAGAGAAAGAGACACAGATGGGGTCACTGAGCATCCACAGAACCCTGAACACACCCCCATGTCCTCTGAGAAGATGGGAGCTCTGCAGGACTCCTGAGCTGCTTCCCCTCCCCTCCATGTGCTGACAGAATCCTCTCTGTCCCTGAATGTGGACAGCCAGACTCACAGCAAACCTGGGTGCACAGCAGCCCCAGCAGAGAGCACAGCAGCCTCTTCATGGTGCTTGTCTGGCTGCTGGAGACAGAAGCAAGGAACCAAGCCCTGGGCTGTGGTGTCAGGATGGCTGTTGAATGTCCCTCCTCCTGCCACCAGTCAGCTCCACCCAGGAACCCTGCCAGGCCAGACCCTGCAGAGTTCCCTCCCAGCCCTCTGAGCCTGAAGCTCCTCCCAAACCAGAATTAGCTGAGAGTCTGGGTGGAGTGCAGTGGGGTAGTAGAGGTGCATTTTGAGATGACCCTGGAGTTGTATGGAATTACGGATGCTGGAAGCAGGAGAGGACCAGCTCCTCCCAAAGAGAAAAAGCCTCAGCTGCACACAGAGCCTGGCACACTCAGAGAAACAAAGCTAAAGGTTTAACTCAGGAAACAGAAGCATGTTCTTACTAAAGACCCTTTACTGGGGCCTGAGTGATGGCTCAGCAGATAAGGGTCCTTGTCCTTCCAAGAGGCCTTAGTTCCCTCCCTAGCATCTACTTTAGATGGATCACAGCTGTCTGTAACTCCAGTTCTTAGGGACTTGATGCTGTCTTCTGTCTTGAGAACCTGTACACAGGTGCCATCCATTTACACAGACGCACTCTCATACACATTGAAAAATAACAAGAATCTTCACCCATGAAGGAATTTAAGTAAAATCACCACAGTAGCAAAACAAACAGCAATGCAATGATAGAGTAAGTATAGATGTAATGGTTTAATATTTTTAGAATCATTTTAAAAAGTGGGATACTCCTGTACCAGTAAAGGCTTGTTCTAAATGTTGGGAATTTCTGTCAGGCTCCACTCCTCCCATTCCAGATCCTGCCCCTCAGAAAGCCCACCAAGGGTCGGCTCCTCCCCTGGAGATGCTCAAGACCACATCTACACATATTTAAGACAGCCCTCTAGACCTGCAATGTGATTTCTCTCCTACTTTATCTCTGAGAGTCACCTGGGAGTTGCTTTGCTCACATTAACCCTGGTCTTATTAATTGGCCTGATATGCTTTATTGCATTACTGGAGAAACCCGCTGTCAGGGTACAGAAAACATTCAATGACAGCATAAGAAGGAAGTGGAATGGGGAAAGTACATGAGTCCTGTGTTCCAGAGTGACAGGGGCAGCAGCGGTGGTGTGCTATTGCACATGGTGACTGCTTAGAACAATGCACTTGAGTTCATAACAGTAGAGGAACGCATTTCAAAGTTTTCACTATAGAGATGCTTGCTTGAGAAATGAGACTGGAAATGAAACATGAACAGCATGAAAACTGGGAGAGGTAGGCAGGGATTGCTCTGACCTTAAGGAGGTTTAGATGCCTTTGTCATCAGAACAATGGAGAGACAATGAGGAAGAGACACTGTCTTTCCCTTGGCCTGTCTCTGGCATCTGCATAAAGTATATTCTGTCAGAACACCTACCGAAGCAGTGGAGGAAGTTTAAAAAAATAACTATTCAATAACTTCGTACATGTTCATAATGTGTTCAGATCATATCCATCACTACCACCCTGCTTCCTCTACAACTCCTCCCATAACCCACTAAATCCCTCTCCCCTGCAAAGAAGAAAGAGCTTAAGAGAAAGAGATAGGGTAGTAGAACACAGGTAGTGTAATGTCAAGGACAGGAGAGGCTCTAAGCAGAGGGGGCGTGGCAGGGTAGGGGGAGAAGGAAGGTTTCTGTGAGTTTATTCTAATCTGTGAAAACACCATTTACCTTTTAGAAAGGAGCATCCTCTAGAGGCCCATTTGAGAAATAACAAGTTCACAGCTGCAGTAGACTTCCTCTTGTCTTTCCTGACTTCTGAGTGTGAATCCAAGACTTTCATCATGCACAAAGGAAGCTCAATGCTTTCTAAGTAGAAACTCGTGAGATTTTAGAAAAGAGGAATATGAAGTTATGAACTGAAATGGGAGAATAAGATATTTTAGAGTGAGAAAATCACAGCATCTTTACACATTTCAAAACAAGTACCAGGGACATAGGAATCAGAACACTGCATAGTTACCAGATTTCTACACAATGCCATCAAAATGTCCAAGAAAAGGATGTGAGAAGCAACAGCTAAAGGTTTTGTTTTGCGTTTTTTTATTGTTAATAATTTTTTCTTATTTTACATAACTACCACAGTTTCCCTTCCCTCCTCTCCTCCACCCATGTCCTTTCTACTGCCTCCACCCCCATCAGTTCCTCAGGAAGGAAAAAACTTCCTATGGGAGTCAACAAAGCAGGACCTATCAATTTGAGGCAGGACCAAGCTCCTCCCCCGTGCATGAGCTAGGCATCCCACCACAGGGAATAGGTTAGAAAAATCCAGCTCATGATTCAAGGACAGATCCTGGTCCCACTGCTAGGGGCCCATCAAACAGACCAAGCTACAGAACTGTCACCCACATGTAGAGGGCCCAGGTAGGTCCCATGCAGGCTCCCTAGCTGTTGATCTAGAGTCCATGAGCTCCCAGCTATGTCTGTGGGTTTTCCTGTCATGACCTTTAAGCCCCTTGCTTATATAACCCCTCCTCTGTCTCTTCAACTAGACTCCCTGAGCTCAGCCCAGTACAGCTAAAGGTTTAATTTAAGAAACAGGTGTTCTGACTAAAGACCCTTTACTGGGGCCTGAGAGATGGCTCAGCAGATAAGGGTCCTTGTCCTTCACGAAGGCCTTAGTTCCCTCCCCAGCATCCACATCAGGTGGCTCAAAGCTGCCTGTAACTTCAGCTCCAGATGACCTGATGTTCTCTTCTGTCCTCCTCAGAACCTATGCACAAATACCACACATTTACACAGATACACTCTCAGACTCATTAAAAAATAACAAGAACCTTCACACATGAAAGAATTTAAGGAAAATCATCACAGTAGAAAAAGAAAAGAAATAGGAACATAACAATAGAGTGAGTATAATGTAATGATTTCAAAGTTTTGGAATGCATTTTAAAAATTGGGATACTACTGCTCCAGTAAAGATTTGTTCTAAATGTTGATTAAAAATATGACCACATAAGAAGGAAGTGGAAAGCTAATGTAGGAGTTCTGCATTCCACAGTGACAGGGACAGCAGCACTGGTGTGCTATTGTGTGTGGTGAAGGCAGGAAACAATGCACTATGAGTTCATAACAACGAAAAATGCAGTTTAAAGATGTCACCAAAAAGTTGACTGCTTGATAAATGAGACCAGTAATAAAAAGCAAACATGGAATCTTTTCAAAATTAACTTGCAGCCGACCTTACCCCATCCCAACCCACCACTGTCTCAAACAGTATTAGAGTAACTAACGTTCCCCAATGTTGTACGATACTTTGGGTGAAATTTTGAGTGAGGTAAAAATGCTGTCCCAGAAAACTGTGCTGTTTCCCTCTGCACAGGACCCTCCTTGGGGTGAGTTCCCCACACAGCACTGATACTGCAGGAGGATGCAGAGCCCAGTTGGTGTCTCAGTCTGAAGGCTGCATCTGTGCATCTGCAGCAGCTGCTCTGGAGCTTAGGGGAATCTACTCATCTCTTGTCCCTCAGGGTCATAACTCTACTGAAGCAGAAATCAGATCTTTTCTTTGCAAAAGGAGAAAAGAGTAGATGGAAACTAAGATCTGTCCCATAGGAGTGAAGCATGTCGCAAGATTCCATTTTCTCTGTTGTGTTGCCTTCCTGGAACATGCCAACTCCCTGAGAGTGTCTGAAGCTGGGATCCAATCTCTTATCTGCAGGTCTCCAGTCATTTGTGTCCAGCTCTGCACTTGTGACTCAGGGCACATCAGTATCCAGCTCCCTCAGTCCCATTGTCACGGGATCTATAGGTGACATGTCTTTTCACCATTCCCACAGTCACTCTGAAAGCCTTCCATGCCTTAGATGGGCTGGCTTCCTGGTGTGAGCTGCAGGAGGCACTGAAGACCCAGATGAGTGTGTCTCACATGTGGGAAAGGACCCTGAGGGACAATCTTCACATTGATGAACTCAAAGTCAAATTCAACATACATCAGTCTAATGAGAGACTTAGTTCCCTGTGCAGTCCCTTTGCCTTTCTTGTAAAATACAACATAATTCAGAATTGTCACCTGCATATTCTAGGTCCTGCCCACAGGAGGAGACTATGCTATTCATGGACACCAGGGGGCAGGAGTTATGAGCATAGCCTTCCAATGCCATTACAATTCTCTCTCTCTCTCTCTCTCTCTCTCTCTCTCTCTCTCTCTCTCTCTCTCTCTCCCTCCCTCTCCCCCCTCCTATGTGGTGTGTATATATGTTAATGTGTGTATGTGAGAGAAAGAGTGTGTATGTGGTGTCAGTCAATATGAAGTCACTGAGAACCAAATATTTACCATTCAATGAGGCATTTTTGCACAAAATGAAGAATACAAAGGACTCAATCTTCTTAGGCAGATCAGAGTGCACTCTGTGGTACAGCAAACAGTGAGAGCAGAAATAAATATTGGAAGTAGAATTATAAACACTAATATAGGGAGAGGAGACTCAGATTCCAACACTAGAAATTGTCTGGAAATAAACCAACGTGACTTTGAGTTAAGGAGTCAAGAAGCAAATAACCATAATGTAAAACATCATTAGCCAAAGGCTATGAAGTCTTGATGGCAAAACGTGTGCATAATGAATAACAGTGGGTAATATAAATAAGTCCAACTCAGCATTCATCCTAGCCAGATCTAAGATACACGTTTGCTCATTTTATCTTCACCTGGCAAATGAAAAGTGTAATTGACAGGAATCCAGGAAATAACTCTTAAATATGTTTTACTTTTGAACACAATTTAAAACTGAAGACCATGTGATCATCCACTGGGCTCTCCTTAGACCTTGCATCTGTTTGGGTAAGGAACTCTGGAGCATGTGCTTCATTATCCCCAAATTAAATATTCTTCCAGTCTGAATAATTTATCACCCACATGTTCTACCAAGAATATCTTAATAATCACTTTAATACTCATATTATGGTCTTTTACATGCATAAATCTAGCTTTGGAGAAATTAGGTGAATTTACTAAGTAACAATCTCAGTTATTGACCAGGGAGGCCCCAGAGGTATACAAAACAACACTGGATATTGTCATAGTTCTTGGCTGCCCACTATAACTAGATGGTGAGATCCAATGTTTAAAGCCACCACATTCTACTGTTGCTTGACATAGAGAAACCAATCTTGAACTGACTGGGGAAAGTCCACCCTAGCTTGAATTCATTAATCTGGAACTTCCTATGCAGGCTGCTGGGAAGAAAGGATAGCAGTAGTACTAACCAGAGCTGGACCCTGCATGCTCAGTACTGAACTTCCAGTAATATGTACTCAGTGGTGCAACAGTGGCCTGACTGCTACAGAATAGCAATGCTTTCTGATTGGATTAGAAGCCTCCTCAACAGGAGGGAATTCATGCCTAGTACAGCAACATGATCAAAAATCCCATGGTTCGGGACTTCATAGGCCCTAGGGCAACTGCTCTTGGTATTTTGCTAAATAATCCTGTCAAACTGCCTTCTAAGTCTGTGTTTATACTCACAGATTATACTTAGGATCAACTTTGTTTGGAGCATGTGTTTCAGGAAGTTTCTGTGACAGATTTTTCCACACTGTTTTGTTCAAAATGCCTTTAGTGCTAGTTATCCCTCCCCACATTTCCTCCTCCACCTATTTACCTGAAAATTTCATAATTTCATTTAACAGATGAGTGAAATTCCACTGTGTAAATGTCCCAAATTTTCACAGTTCACTCATCAGTTGATGGACATCTAAAGTGTTTCCAATTCCTAGTGATTATGAATAGAGCAGCAATGAACATAGAAAAGCAAGTATCTCTCTAGAAAGATTAGACTCTTTAGGTTAAATCCTCAATAGTGGTATAAGGAGCTGTTGTTGCAGATGTATGTTCAGCATTTGGAGGAACCTTCACACTGATTTCTTTAAGGTTTACACCCTATCCGTTTGCAGTCACATTGACACTGACTAAGTTTTCCCCCTCATGTCATCCTCTAGCTGGTGTCCTGATCCTCTGATTCTTACAATCCCTCCTGCTCCTTTTCTGAGGTGTTCCCTGGCCTTTGGTGTAGGAATTGCATTTTAGAAATAATAACTTGGACTGGAGACCTCACAGCCACTTATTCTCTGCATTTGATCAGTTGTCGATGACTGGAGTAACCTCCATCTGCTTCAAAATGAAACTTCTTTAATGAGAGGTGAGAACTGTTCTTATATGTGTGTTTAATTATAAGTATTTGTAATACTGTTAGAAGCTACATTGATCTAAGAAAGTGGCCAAAGTAGGTTCTCCTTTATGGTCTACGACTTCTTCAGACATGGGTAGTTAACTAGGTTTGCAGTATTGGGTCTAATTTACTTCCTACTGTGTGGGCCTTAAGTCCAATAAGACACATGTGTTAGTTTTTATCAAGATAGAAATGTTACATTGCATCCTTGTGGATATCTTGCCATTGAGCTCATTGTTTTGGTTCATAGCCTTTATATAGCTTGGTAGGATTATTTATTGCTTTTCTCCCTTGGAATCTTGCACATACTATGAGAACTCATTCTCTGGGAAGAGTCTTCAGGTCATTTTAAGTAAATTCCTCCATTCTTATGTCTGAAGCATGTGGTGTTCTTAGCAAAATGGCCTTACCTACAAATTCTATGAGGCAATCAAACCGATGGAAATAGCCTATGTCTTTCAGAGGAGACTCTTGAAGCCCCTGGCCAACAACTTGAAGGGAGGTGTCCCATGCCTGGCACTGAGGTTTGATTAGATGTAGCATTCATTCTAGCTTTGGCAAGCACTCACCTCAGAGATTCTGTTCTACGCTGTGCCATTTGAAGTAGATTTTATGCAATTTGACATTTTATTTTGCAACCAAACCAGTTAGAGAGAGTGTACTTTTATTTTAACTGATAGACCAGTTACTCTGATGTGCTCATTACATGTTCTATGACATTATTTTTTATTCTTCTCTCATGTATTACATGCCGATGGCAAATTCCCCACCCTCTCCTTCCCCCAGACTCTCCCCATTCACCTTCCATCTCTCTAGATCCACTGCCCTTCTGTTTCCCTTCAAAAAAGAGCAGGCCACCCAGGAACATCAACCAAACACTGCTGTGGAATATTTGATCACACTGTGTGAAGATGTGTTGCTGTTTTACCTCATCTGCCTCAGGTGCCTTCTGATTGGTTTAATAAATATCTGAATATCCAATAGCTAGGCTGGAAAGGATGGTTGAGAATTTCAGGCAGTAAGGAATTCTGGGAAGAATCTGAGAGAGGGGCTTTACCAGTGAGACATGAAGGAAGTCAGATGTACAGAATGGAGGAGAGGTATTGTGCCACGAGGCAAAATGTAGATTAATATAAACAGATAAGTTTACATTATAGGAGCTAATTGGGAAAAAGCCTAAGCTAAGGCCAAGCTTCCATACTTAATAAGAAGTCTCCTTGTCATTATTTATGAGTTGACAGTACAAAGAAAGACCTGTTCTGAAATAAGGCATAATAAAATACAATAAGACCAGGCACATACAGTCACATCAAGGCTGGACAAGACAAGCCAGTAGGAGGAAAAGGGTCCCATAAGCAGGCAAAAGAGTCAGAGACAACCCCTGCCCCCACTGTTAGGAATCCCACAAGAAAACCAAGGCACTCAGCCATAACATACGCAGAGGACCTAGATCAGACCCCTAAAGGCTCCCTAATCTCAGCAAGACCCCATAAGCCCCAGTCAGCTGACTCTGTAGGCCATGTGCTCCTGGTGTCCCTCTGGTTCCTCCAGTCCTTCTCCCCCTCCCCTGCAGGACTCCCTCATCTCTGCCATTGTTTGGCTGTGGACTCTGCACTTGCTCTCATCATCTACGCAGTCCCTCTGGTCTCTTTGATGACGATTCTGCTAGGGTCCATCCAGTACCAGGTGTGTATTTTCTTTGCTGCTCTTTGGGTATGAAGATATGAGTCTTTCTTGAGAGACACCTTGGTGGTTGATTTCAGATCTTTCTGCCTTTACAGAGAGATAAATATGAGTAGTAGAGCCTTTCATTTTAATTCAGGGTTTTGTTTCCAGAGCCGAGATGGATAAAAAACTTGGCCACCTTTCCCACATTTCAGAAGAATTATCAGACAACCTCACTCTAATCCCAGGTGAGTGACTATACCATGTCGTCAGGATTGAACCAAAGTGCAATGGCAGATGAGAGTGGACACAAAGGGAGAAGGATTTCTGCCTCCTACACAGTGTGTAAAAAAGACAAGGAGCTGCCTCTCAGGGCATCATTGTCAGAGCTCCAACAGCTGTATTTCCTGAGCAGAAACACTGAGTGGATGCTGATGGAGAGTATGGTGGCTTGAATGAGAAGGGCCTCCATAGGCTCATATATCTGAATGATGGTTTCCCAGTTGGTGGACTGTTTAGAATGGATCAGGATGGTTGACCTGGTCAGAGGAGGTGTGTCGCTGGTGGTGGGCTTTGTAATCTTAAAGCTGAAGCCAGGCCCAGTCTCTCCCTTTCTCTCTCTCTGCCTCTTGCTTATGATCGAATATAAGCTCTCAGCTATTGTTCCAGCACCATTCCTGCCTGTCTGCTACTGTACTCCACACCATGATGGTCATGGACTCACCCTCTAAAACTGTAATCAAGCCTCCAATTAAATGCTTTCTGCTATAAGTTGTCTTGGTCATGGTGTATCTTCACAGCAATAGAACAGTAACTAGTACCGGAAGTTAGTTTAAACTCCCTACAACATGGACCAAGAAGAGAAAGAGTCTAAATTACTTGTGGAGTGAGACTGAATCATATTGTCAAAGACTAGCATCTACGTTCCTCATTTGCTCATAAATTTGTGGTCTAATAACAGAATATTGCTGGAGAATTTCAATCACTAAATTTTGTTAGACATCTTGGTAGAGATAAATCCCATATCAGGGTTTTCCTGGGGATATTTTCTGTGAGAGGTCCTTCACTGAGGAAGAGAACATTATTTTATTTAGGGATCAAAGTCCAGGTTGTCTCTAGCAATGACTTCCATCCTATCCTGTCAGAATATCCACAGTTTCCTAGTTTTCTAGGAATTTGACCTGAGATGTGTTGCTGTTTTTCAGGAGGCTGGGTAAACCCCACTTAGAGAAGGCACACAGCCCTCCCTCAGAGGCCACTCCCCTCGGCCTCCTGCACCCTGGGTTTGTGTGCAGCTTCCCCTGCAGTCCCCCTCACTGTGTCACTCAGAGCACAGTAGTACAGGGCAGAGTCTGCC
>CABHPQ010025302.1:12529-42490 GCA_902168405.1 Peromyscus aztecus | reverse complement strand
TTTTTTTTTTTTTACAGGAATAAAGGTAGGTTTTTTTTTATTCCAATAAAAACATAGAAATAGACAAACCAAACAACAAAGGGAAAAATTCACAAACAAGACACATCTAAGGCATCAGCCCACAGCAAAACTAGCAGTACCATGCCTAGGAGGGGATGAGAATATAAGTAAGCAGAGCAGGACTAATTGGTCATCCAGCCATAGAGAAAACATAAACGTGGCCTCTAACCAAAGCCACACACAAAAATAAATTCCACAAAATAAAGTTTATATCTGAAACATTGTATAGGACACAATATCATTAATGATTAAGAAAAGCATTGACCAAGCACACACAATAAACAAAAAAAATCGAGAAGAATGGAGTTAAACATTAGCACAATAATTCCAACAGATACTTCACAAAATATGATATTCAATGGACTTGTAAATAAAATTCTGCTCAAAACTTCTGTTACAAATTAAAATCATAGTGAGGTAGCAGTAAGCATGTATAAGGAAAACCCAAAATGACTACCATCCTCAAGCATGAAAGAGGGTATTAGAGGAACTAAAACTTTGACAATGTATGCTGGTACCTCTACTTTCAAAAACTATTTGGCCATATGTATTTAAGCAGAACTTATGCATTTTCTATAACCCAGTAATCCTATACATTAAGTCAATTAATATGCAAATATGATGGGATTAGAGTAAAACAGATTCTGTTTTATAAATATTGGTTAAAATCCACAAATGAGAGGTGTTAGCTGTATATATGTTGGAACATTTATTTAAATCTATTAAAAATACCCTTACTCGTGGAGATCAGGTGGTGCCCTGAGCTAAGTCATTCCAGATTATATTTTAAGGTAACTTTCAGGCTGTGCCTTGCCCTGGGGAATTTTATTTTATAAAACAATAGTTTGCTCAACTTTGAGGTCAAATGTTAAAGTAGAGTGACTCTTCATCTCCTTTATGCAATTAAATGATATTCATCTGCCCAGCACAAATCATAAGGTACAGTCTGATAAATAACTTATTTGTACAAATAAGTTATAACTACCTGTGAACCCATCAAATCAAGTCAGGAACACATGGACAGACAGACATAGCAAAACCATATCAGCAACATCAGCCTCCAGAGCTTATCAAACACACAAGACCAACAAATAATATAATCCATTTGCATTGACTGTAAAAGAAGGAGCCCGCCAGTACAAGGCCATGGCACTTATACAGACCTATCAATTGATCACTAGCCATGGGCCCCAGCCAGAAAAACTGCCACAGCAAAGGACCTCCATCCAAGTCTCCAGGTCAAGTGCAGTTTCTCCTGCCATTGACATACAGCCCATTTCTAATCGACATTCAAACTGGCCTGCCACTGGAATCTGACATTTCTGCGCCCAGAACACACTATCATGCAATTTGTTCCTAAAACTTCTTACCTGGCACCTAAAGACACTTTTCCTCACCCTTTATTAATAAAGCTCTCTGCCTGTCTTCAATACTGCTCTTTAGCCTTTTCTTAGCCATTCTGTAACACATATACACATACATGCACAATTTCATGTGTGAATTACAATGTGTGATCTGAAAATAGGCCTACAACTATAGATTGAAATCACTAGTCCTTAGTAACTAAAGCCAATTAACTTGACATATTTTTTAAATTTTGTTATCCATCGAATTTTGACATTGTTGAAAGGCCAACTTCCCTGTTTCTAACCTACCATGACCATGATGTTAGTATTTGTACATATTTTCTATGTAAAACTTTTACAGATTATGTCTACAGAAATTGAAACACTTATCCTCTATTTTCTCAAAATTGCTTACATGATTTTAAAAACTAAACAGTAATAAAATCTTTAAATAAACAAAATCATTTGATTCTAAATCCATAGCCTTCCCACAATCTCTGCAACTCCTTTAAACTCCCCGCTCCCAGGTTTCTCAGCTGTTTGTTCATCATGCATTTCCAAAACCACAGACTTATACTGACTGTATCATACTGTAAAAATGGCCACTTCTGGTTTCAGCTCCCTCAAGTAAAGAAGTTGAAAATCCACGCACGCGCGCGCAAGCACACAAGCAAACGCTGCCTTCCTAGAAGGCAACTCTGGGCAAACGTGACAAATGGTTTTTTTTTAAAAACGCATCAAAGAACTGAGATTGCAGGTTAAACCACTTCAAAAGACATAACACTGAACATTTAAATGCTAAATGTGCGAAATCACTGGAGGCTAAAAGTGGATAAGCAAGAGAGAGTCCACTTGTCCGTGGACTTTACCTTCAGGAAAATGTCCTGTGGTCCAGGCAGCGCGGAGCAGTAAAGAGAATCAGAGCCATCACACCTGCTGCCTAAGCCAGTTGTGTGCGGTGATGCTCTCCATGCCGTGCAGAGCAGGAGGGCGGAGGTTGCGAAGTGCGGGTGCAGGCGCTGCCTCTTTCTGCAGGATCCTCAGCTGTACTCCTGCACTGGCGAGCCTGCAGGGGCACAGCCCCTCCACCTTGAACCGCGCCTTGGTCGCAGCGCTGCACTATGGCCCCCTACGCGAGCCGTTCCGCAGGAACTTGGCGGAAGAGCCCTAGGGGATGAGGCCTGGCGCTGCCTGAGCGCCTCCCAGAGCTTGCGCTGCGTGCCCGGGGCTAGCTCATTGGCAAGAACACCGCGTGCAAAGGCCGGCTGCCGGAGGCGCAAGTAGCTGTTCATCCGCGCGCATTCATCCGCGCTCCTGGCCTCTTTAGCGCAGCATCTCTTCCCTGGGGCGTTGGGGGGAGGGAGTGCGGGGGAGGGGGAGTGCTTTGCAAAAGGCCCCACAGCTTCTGAAAGGCTCCAGACCTCAGCATGGAACCCAGGCTGCTGTGTTCTCTAGGAGCCAGAGACCAGGTAGCTGGGGGTGGGGGCGGGGAGAGAGCAGAGATTCTCCCTTAACTGTGCGGTTTGGCAGTGGTTGTCTTCCTTATTCTGCCCCACCCTACCCCTCACTCTTGGCTTCCTCAGTTTTTAAAAGCAAAACTTACTGTCTTGACCCTGAAGAGATTTGAGGGGAGAGGGAAGGGGAAGCTCAAGTCCTAAAAACTTACTTGAGCACTTTGCTTCTTTGAACTGCAAAGGTTAGTCACTTGTTGAAAAGGAGGCCAAGGTGCTTTCCTTGCTGTTAAAATGACACTGTCTGGTGCAACGTGTTGGTGCAGTGTATCTGCAGCCAGCCCCACTTTTCTAAATTTTCATAGACCTGACGAGCTTTTGTGTTGGCATCAAATACCTACTAGATTTTCCATTCTCATTCATGTAAATCCTTCCCAGTGCCCATGGAAATGGTGTAGAAGCTCTTGTAGTTCTCAGTAATTGTGTATGGAAAAAGGAAAAAATACATTACATCTCAGTATAGCAGGGAATAAATACAAGAACATATTTGAAATATTTAATACAAAAGGAACTAGAGTTATTTCATGTGTTATTTCTGAACTAATTTCACGAAGGTTTGGTGATCTTAAAAGTTTTTATTGGACTTATTTTTAGGTTTCTTATATGCTAAAATTTAGGGAATGTTCTGCATGCCAAATGGAGAAAAGCTGATATAATTAGAGGCTTTTCCTCAAGTGTTTCCTCACAGTTAAGGTGAACAATTTGAATCTAATTAGTCTAGTGCAAATGTAGACACCACCCCCCCCCCCAAAAAAAAAGCTGCAGGCTGGGACACAGTATGGATGAATGGCAAAACAAAAACCAAACCTCAAAACAGCAAAAACAGAAAATCTGAGAGAACCAATCCATTGTTAGTGTGGAGGCTCATTGTAACCCAGAATTCTCATTTGGGGGTTTACATTCTTAATTCTGTCGTTTCAACATTTAATGACATCTGTATTGGTTTTTTTTCTTCCAGATTATTATTAGAAGGTATTAATTAATTATGCAAAATGTGGCTTTTATTGTGCCATATGTGCGTATAGTAGATTTTACTCATATTCATTCCCTCTCACATTGGTTGCTGCCTTCTTTCCCAATAACCCCCATTCTACTGTCATGACTTTTTTTTTTTTTTTTTTTGAAACAGGGTTTCTCTGTGTAGTTTTGGTGCCTGTCCTGGAACTCGCTCTGTAGACCAGGCTGGCCTTGAACTCACACAGATCCGCCTGGCTCTGCCTCCTGAGTGCTGGGATTAAAGGCATGCACCACCACCACCCAGCTATGTCTTGTCTTTTTTTAAATTAATTAATTTATTTTTTCTATTATCAGCTTGATACAGAACAAATTCTTATCCTAATAGTGAAATGTTTCACTGAAGCTTGCCCAGTGATTGAGTAAAACCAAAACTTATTATAAGCCACAGTCATCCTAGGGTCCCCCCTGCTATATAGCCTCCCTGGTTCTGTGGGTTGCAGTCTGATTGTCCTTTGCTTTATATCTAGAATCCACTTATGAGTGAGTACATACCATGTTTGTCCTTCTGGGTTTGGGTTACCTCACTCAGGATGATATTTTCTAGTTCCATCCATTTTCCTGCACTCATAAGTGGATACTAGATATCCAGCAAAGGATAACCAGACTACAACTCACAGCTCCTGAGAAGCTAGGTAACAAGGAGGACCCTAGGAGGGATGCATGGATCATCTTGGGAAGGGGAAATAGATGAGATCTTCATGTGTAAACTGGGCATGAGGGGAGCAATAGAGGATAGGGGATGGGGGATGAGAACATAAGGGAATGGGATCGTCGAGCTGGAACAGGGATGGAGTGGGAGA
Source organism: Peromyscus aztecus (assembly GCA_902168405.1). NCBI lineage: Eukaryota > Metazoa > Chordata > Mammalia > Rodentia > Cricetidae > Peromyscus > Peromyscus aztecus. The sequence continues at coordinate 37,756 of CABHPQ010025302.1, read as the reverse complement.
GCAATGAAAACTATATCTTGATAGAGGGAGACATGATGGGGATAGGGAGAAACCTGGTGCTGGGGAGGTTCCCAGGAATCCACAAAGATAACCCCAGCTAAGACTCCTAACAATAGTGGAGAGGGTAACTGAACTGGCCTACACTGATAATCAGATTGGTGAATACCCTAACTATTATCATCTACCTTCATCTAGTAACTGATGGAAGCAGATGCAGAGATCCACAGCCAAGCACAAGACCGAGCTCCAGTAGTCCAGTGGAAGACAGGGAAGAGGGATTCTATGAGCAAGGGGCATCAAGATCATGATGGGGAAACCTACAGAGACAACAGAACCAAGCCAGTGGGAACTCACAAACTTTAGACCAACAGCTATGGAGCCTGCACGGGACTGGACTAGGCCCTCTGCATAAGTGAGACAGTTGTATAGCTTGGTCTGTTTAAGGGGCCCCTGGCAGTGGTATCAGGATCTATCCCTGGTGTATGAGCTGGCTTTTTGGAGCCCACTACCTATGGTGGGACACCTTGCACAGGCTTGAGGCAGGGAGGGGCTTGGACCTGCCTCAACTGAATGTACCAGGCTTTGTTGACTCCCCAGGGGAGACCTTACCCTTTTGGAGGATGGGGATAGAGGATGGGTTGTGGGGGAGCTGAAGGGGGAGCAGGAGGAAGGATGAGAGGGGGATCTGTGGTTGGAATGTAAAATGAATTTTAAAAATTGTTAATAAAGGAAAAAAAGAAAAGTTCTTCCAATATACCAGCTTTGCAATAAATCCTATGCACGCATTCTTAAGTTCTATTAATTTAAATGCCTGCTGCCTGTCAGTACTGAAGGATACCTGGCACTGTGGTTTGCTCAAATATTTACCAGATAAAATCATGTTGAAGGGTTTACATTTTTTTAAAAATCACTAGCTTTAGATTTGAGTGATCTATACACAACTCTTTTAGGACCGAAGGGGGGAAAAACAAGATTTTCCGGTGACTCCAGCTTGTTTGTCTCTGCTGAGGAGGTAGGGGTAATGAGCTGGTTCAAGAAGGCAGCAATTTTACATTCTTTTCAGGTTTTCTAATAACTTTTCTTTGTTCTTTTAAGTTTGGCCATCTATTGGGTGAAAATGTGGGATCCACGTTTGATTATATTGGCATGAACGCCATGGCTAACAAAGATTAAGTAAGTAACCTGAGTTTTTGCTTGTCTAGTCTGTTTTTATAGCAGGGTCGTGTATAGCCCAGGCTTCCTTAAACTTGCTATATAGTTCAGGCTGACCTTGAACTCTTGATCCTCTACCTCCCAAGTAGTAAGATTACAATATGTTAGGGTAACTTGAATTTGTATTTGAAGGGTTTTGTTTTGTTTTGTTTTTAAATGATATTTATCTGTAAATGTCCCTAAGTGGCAGAAATTCTGCCTGTCACACAAGATCCTAGATTCAATTCCTAGTACCACAAAGGAAATACAAAATAGCCTTGATTTAAAAGACTGGTGTTTTTTGAAAGATCTTTTAAAGGTACCCTACAACCTAGATAGAATGGTTTCTTTTTCATCTCCCCCATGGAGTATATGCAGAAGTAAAAAGCATTTAAATCCCACACATCGAGTACAGACTACAAAAAGTGTTTTTTCTTTGAAAGACGGCCCATTTTTTTTAAAAAAGTATGAGTTGATTAAAAGTCCCTCTTATGTACTTGAAGACCTTTTCATTATTTCTGATAGTAATAGTTATTGGTTTCTATCTTTTCTTCCATATGTAAAAGTACTAAGAAAAAGTCTTTACAGGATATAGCCCTTTCCTTCCATATTCTTTAGTTTGCAAAATACTCATCTTAGACAATACATATAGGAGAGCAACAAACAGTAGATTTGCACAGTGGGTGGGAAGTCACAGGCCACACAGGCCTGAAGTTACAGTTACACCCGGTAGGAAGATCTAGAGTCCACAGTGGGATAGTCTCATCTTTTTTCTTCCTTTAAAGGTTTCAAAAAGCTAAGATGAGAACCTGAACATGATGACTGACCTTAATTTTTACTATCCAACCATTGTTCTTGAGCTTGCTGTCTTTCCATACAATTCAATGGATTTGTAGTAAACTTCCAAAAGGAAGGGAAATTTCTTGTATATTGTTCGATGGTAAAACAGCGCTGGTTGGTTGGCGGAAAAGTCACGGCCACGGCTACCAGAGTTAGAAAGAGCTTTATTAGAAAGAAGAGGGAATAGGAGGGAGGAGCCAGGCCTGGCGGGGGAGGGAAGTGGGGAGCAGAGCAGAGAGGAAACAGAAAGAAGAGAGGGCAAAGAGAGAGATGGGGGTCTGCATCCGGCATTTTAACCTGGGGATTGTGTGAGCAGGATCCTAACATTGTTTGCCTGAAATCTTAGCACTAATTCATCTTTTTAAACAAACAACAAAAAAATAAGCTCTAAACCACTCCCAGGTGCGTACAAAAGATCTTTAATCTTCCTTATCAGTGGTCCCAGGGTTCAGGTCATCATATAATCAAGAGACAGGGGTCAGTGGGGACAGTTTTCTTCCTTTATTACCAGTGCTCTACATCACTGACTGTCATGCTCTGTACAGAGATCTCAGGACTATTTTTATTGTTTGAGGGTGAAAGGCTTTGGGGAGAGTAGGACACATTTGCCTAAAGCCAGTTCCATAGCGTAAGGATCTAAGCAAATTCTGAGGCCTGCACACCTAGACTGCCTATTCATGGATATTTTTTTGAGGCTATTGTGAATGGGATCCTTTTCTTAAGCTCTTTCTCAGCAAGTTCATTATTAGTGTATAGAAAAGCTCCCAAATATTCTACATTCAGTCTGTATCTTTCTACTTTCCTGAAAGTGTTTATCAGAGCCAACTCACTTCGGGTATGGTTCTTCGAGGCTTTTAAGTATAGGAAGCAAATTCTTTGTATTGTTTTGTTGTTGTTTTATTTCTACTTCACCGTACCCCTGGAACATAAGGATAATTTGACCTTCTTCCCTATTTGTATCCTTTCAATCTGTTTTTATTTTTCTGGCTAATACTTGGATAAGATTGGAAAGAGCGGACACATTAATTTTATTTCTTGCTTTAGAGGAACTATATTCCCCTGGCTACTATAGTGTTGCTTTAGGTTTTTCATATATAGCCTATATTATGTTAAGGTTTGATCCTTCTTCTATTTCTAGTTTCTTTAAGGTTGTTATCAAATTTCATCCCATTTAATCCTAACAAAATTCCGGTGAGGGAAGAATTACTACTAAATGTATCTTCTAGATGAGGATGCTGAAGCCCCAAAAGGGTCAGAGATTTCCCATGGGTACCCTGACTGCTAGTTAAGAAGTTCATATGAACCAGGCTGTCTGACCCCACAGTGTGACCTGGGAGACAGTTTGCTACATTCTGTGTGGGGTGGCTCACGAAAGTTTTTGTCCAGGCCCCAAAGCTATGAAGATGGTAGTACAGACTCAAATCAAAGAATATATAGATTGAAAATCACCTTAATTCAAGAGTGTAAGAGCCAGAGGGAATGGAGGACACCAGGAGAACAAGACCCTTTGAATCAACATGAGCAAGGCTCATATGAGCTCACAGAGACTGAGGCGGCATGCACAGGGCCTGCACGGGTCTGCACCAGGTCCTCTGTATATATCATGGCTTCCAGTTTAGTGTTTTATGGGGCTCCTGAGTGTGTGAATGAGTAGCTCTGATTCTTGTACCTTCTCTTGGGCTCTTTTCATTCTATTTGTTTGTCCTATTCAACTTTGCTGTGGGATGTCCTGTATGCTGTAAATATATGTTGCTATGATTGATTGATAAATAAAATGCTGATTGGCCAGTAGCCAGGCAGGAAGGATAGTATAGGTGGAGGAGAATGCTGGGAGGTGGAAGGCTGAGGCAGAGAGACACTGCCAGCCACCACGATGAGAAGCAGATGTTAAGATACCGGTAAGCCACGAGCCACGTGGCAACTTACAGATTAATAGAGCTACCATGAGCCATGTGGCAACTCATAGATTAATAGAAATGGGCTGAGTTTAAGTGTAAGATCTAGACAGTGGTAGGCCTGAGCTAATGGCTATACGGTTTAATTAATATAAACGTGTGAGTGATTATTTTATAAGTGGGCTGCAGGACCCAGAGGGAAACATTCCAGCTACACAACTTCAATATGATAGTTTTTGTTTTATCTTACTATATTTTATTTTGGTATATTTTATAATAAAAAAGAGAATTTCCCCATTTTCACTCACTTACTCTCTCCATCATACCTTACTGACACTGTACATTGAGCAGATATTATTAAAAACCTATTGCACAATGAATTAGAGGGAAAAATCAGAAATAAAGCTCTTGCTCTCTAAGCACATACAGTATAGTGGGAGAGACAGACAAACACATTAAGAAAAAATCCATTATAGTGTGGTGAATGTTATCAGAAAGGCAGGCTTTCTAAGTTACTTCCTCAGCTGTCTGTTAATGGGTAAGTAGAAGGTATGTATAGGAATGGATTGTGGAGGTAGAACATATAGAAAAAAAGATGCTTACCTAGAGAGAAATTGTTCTTATAAAAGTAGACAGAGTTCAACTGCACCTCCTGCCAAACCCAGCAGAGCAGTTCTGCCCTTCTGGATGACACCTGACCTCAAAGCCTCAAAGGGTGGGTGATTGTGTGTGTGTGTATGTGTGTGTGTGTGTGTGTGTGTGTACACACATATACATCCCCTCTCCTCTTCATTAATATCTGTAGCCTCTAAAGTACATAGATTCATGTAGAATTTGCCAATTTACTTTATATGACATTGATGACTATAGGAATCTGTATAACCATGAGTTCTTCAGAAGAACCTATTTGAGTCATAAGTGAGAAAAATGAGTGAAAACCGAAAGCTTGGTTAATAGGAATGATTTTTCTCATTCCTAGACAAAGGAGATATAGAGAACTTTGAGATTATAAAGACAGCAGAAGGCGGGCGTTGGTGGCGCATGCCTTTAATCCCAGCACTCGGGAGGCAGAGGCAGGCGGATCTCTGTGAGTTCGAGGCCAGCCTGGGCTACCAAGTGAGTTCCAGGAAAGGCGCAAAGCTACACAGAGAAACCCTGTCTAGAAAAACCATTTGAAATCTAAACAAGCGAAAAAACCAAAAAAAAAGACAGCAGAACTAGATATTTGTCTTTAGCAAATTTTAGTCTTTGGAGTGCTAAATGGTTTTATTTAATAGTTTGAGGTCTTTGATTAGCAGCAAAAACAAAACAAGAAAAACCCCCCTTTCCTATTACCCCATAATGGAATGATTCTTAAAATGAGAGCTGTCTTTAAACTCTGCAATTTCTCATCCTAGCATTTGCAATCCAGAGATTGTGAAATGCTAAAGGGATTCTTATATCAGTAGTTATACATCTCAGAGTCAGAAAGAATCCAGAGACGTAATGTTTTAAGGTGGGATACATGAGCAAACTAGAGAGCTGCCCTTGCCCCTCACTAGATGCAGAACTAGGAGAGTGGGCCCTGCACCTCGCCTGGGCAACACAGTAGAACTGACCCCATTGATGGAGATACATGAGGGACAAGCATGAGGCACTCCAGGATAATTTAAAAATAAAGAAATTCAGGTGGCGGCGGCGGCGGCGGCAGCAGCAGCAGCAGCAGCAGCAGCGGCGCACGCCTTTAATCCCAGCGCTCAGGAGACAGAGCCAGGAGGGTCTCTGTGAGTTCAAAGCCAGCCTGAACTACAGAGCGAGATCCAGGATAGGCACCAAAACTACACAGAGAAACCCTGTCTCAAAAAAAAGGGGGGGGCGGAATTCAGGGACCGAGGAGATGACTCAGTGGAAGAGGGCACTTGCTGTGAAAACATGAAGACCTCCATTCAGATCCCAAGCACTCCCAGGACTCCCATAAAAATACTAAACTGGAAGCCATGATATAAGTGAAAAGAACTGTGCAGGCCCTGTGCATGCTGCTTCAGTCTGTAAGTTCGTATGCGCTTTGCTCATGTTGTTGCACTTCATTCTTACGTGCTCTAAGGTGTGACAGTCATCATTATGTCAGTCGCAGATAAAGGGAATGAATCACAGAAATAGATGAAAAGACGTTTCCATGGTCGCACTGGAAGTTAACAATGAAACTGATATGAATCAGGCAGCCTGATCCCAGCCTGCTCAGTGAGTCAGCTCACTCCACAGAAGAGGCTAGGACCTTTAGCGATGAAGCTGGTGTAGAAAGCAAATTTATACCGTATGAATCCACATCCCCCTTCTCTTAGCCCACTCCCCATCCTCTAGTCTTCTATCAATAAAGGGTAGCCCCTTCCACAACTCTATTGCATTGATATTATATAGTGAATACATATTGATAACACACGTACTGTGGACTACACCGTATACACTGGAGTTTGCTGAATATTCTAGAATGACATATTCCCTGCTGTCATTCTAGAAAGACAGAAATATAGTATGTGGGCTAGGCTTATCATAACAAAATATCATAAACAGGTTGTTGTAGAATATTATTTTAAGATATGTTACATTTATTTATGCTCTGGATTATTTGTTTAATGATGCAAAACTGTGTTGCGTTCTTTTACGTTGCATTTGTTTAACTCTGTGAAGCTGCATTACTGTGCCTGTCTAAAACAACTGATGGTCTAATAAAGAGCTGAACAGCCAATAGTGAGGCAGGAGAAAGGATAGGTGGGGCTGGCAGGGAGAGAGAATAGATAGGAGAGATCTGGGAGGAAAAGAAGAAAAGAATGAGAGAACAAGGAGAGGAGGATGTTAGGGGCCAGCCACCCAGCCACCCAGCCACGGAGTAAAAGTGAAAGTAAGATTACAGAAGTAAGAAAAGGAAAAAGCCCAGAGGTAAAAGGTAGATGGGATAATTTAAGTTAAGGAAAGCTGGCTAGAAACAAGTCAAGCTAAGACCAGGTATTTACAAGTAATAATAAGCTTCCATGTGATTTATTTGGGAGTTGGGTGTTGGGCACCCAAAGAGCAAAAGGCCAAAAGAGTAAAAAGAGCAAAGACAACCAACAGCAACAGGTGACATAAACAGCAGAGATTAATATGCACATAGATTTTTGGAATCTGAAATTCCAAGGTTGAAGTGTTGGCAAGATTGACTTCGCCTGTGGACTGTCTCCTTGACTTTCAAGTAGTCTTCTGTGTTCTCACCTTTCCTATGCATGTGTACATCATTGGTGTCTCTTGATGTTTCAGAATTTTCTCTTATAAGGTCACTACTCAGATTAGATTAATTCAGTTCTTAACCCATGTAAACAGTTTTTAAAATGTTCTGTTTTCCCCGTTAGGATGACGTTAGCTGTGAGGATGAGGTGAGGATCTAGGCATATCATATCAACAGTTCTTTTGCTGCTGGTACAATTTTGGGTGATTTCAAGAAAGATGGTTCCTAAGATATAACATGTGGTCCAGGAATACTTCGATTTACTGAGCATTTATTATACACCAATCACTAAATGACCCCACACATATATACAGACATATAAAATTTAATCCCCAAAGTAAATATTATTTTCCAAACTTTTTGGAAATGAGAAGTCGCAGATTTTGAGAGTATGTTTGTCTGGTTCCTGATGCTAATAACAGGACTCTGCAGACTGAGTAAATTATTAGGGGAAAAGGTTGGTTTTGACTCAACTTTAGAGATGCAAGTTTAGCTGGATCTGGTGTTGACCTTTCTTTGGCTGATAGAGTCCCGAGGAAACATAGGGCATCACATAATGAAGCCGGCAGCAGAGATTGAGAGAGAGAGAATGGGAATATTGCCTCACCTTTCTTTCTCCTTACAGAGCCATAGGATCCAATCAGGGGAGTTCTATCATGATGACTTGATCTACTGCTGATCACCTCTGAAAGGCCCTATTAGGATTGTCTATATGAGTTTTGAGGGTACAAGTCATGTTCAACCCTTTGCCTCTTCATTTACCAAAACAGACTCCCAAATTCTAGCTGGGTAGCTATTGAATGCACAGCCACCTCTTTAGCGCTTCTGTTATTCTGCTTACAGTGGAAAATCTTATTCTCTCTAACAGTCTCTGATCTCTCTGTCTCTTTCTTAGAAACAAGAAATCTCATTAACATCACCAAATTGTATAGTAATTCTCCCATATGTGCTATTAATAGAAAAAAATCTCCCTGCATTAAAGAGGTTTTGTGAAAATTTGTCATTAAGTAGGCAATGTGTTAAGTGTAAAATGAATCTCCTATGAATGAGTGTAAAATGAGTTCCTACTTTACTTCACATTAAAATAGGAACTGCCAGTGTAAGGCAAGGTTAAATTTGGATCTCTCTATTCAGATAATATTGTCCAGTTTGGAATGTCAGTATACTTTCCTCATGTACACAGGCAGTATGATGTAGGGTAAGAGGAGTGGACCCTTGAGGAGTCAGTTCTATTTTTAACTACCTTATACTAATTTGGGACTTGGAGCATAACCATCTGCTTCACAGATTGTATCTGTTTGTGTGTAATTTAAGAGTAATGAAAGAAGACTCCAGTGAACACCCCAGGTAGTATATATGGAGGAACTGCTCTGCCCTGACACACTGACAAACTTGCATAGGCACCATATAGGCAAGGTTCAGCCCATTTGCCCCAAGACCATGTAGGAATGCCATGTGTCCCTCCAAAACCATGGCAAGACAGTTTGCTATTTGAGATGCTGCTACAAGGCCATTTGGAGAGATGCTCCCACGAGGTGGTCACCTCCCTGACTCCAGGAGGCAGATCTGCTTTGTTCCGTCCTCCCTGCAGAATAAAACTGCAAGATCTAAAGCATCTACTTCTGTTTTGTAGCATTGAAATAGTTCCTCAGCCACAGAGTTCCTCCACATTCATGGTGTATATCATCTGGCCTATTCTGATGCCATTCTCTGAGATATGGGAACTGACACCATGTTTTATTTTTATTTCATGTGTATGAGTGGTTTTGCCTGTGTGTACGTCTATATGCCACTGTGTACCTGGTACATATGGAGGCTGGAAGAGGGTGTCCGATCAGCTAGAACTGGAGTTAAAGCTAGTTATGAGCCACTATGTGGGTGCTGGGAATTGAACCCAAATGCTCTGGAAGAGTAGCCAGTGTTCTTAACCACAGAGCCATCTCTCCAGCCCCAACACCTTGGTACTACAGCCTTTGTCTTCCATGTTACAGCATAAGCTGGATCTAAAAGAGTGTGTGTCCAGACACATTGGTCAACTTGTCTGACACTCTGCTTTCAGTCAAGGTTAGCTACTACTTCAATCATACATGTTTTGAACATTAGGTATTAATTATTATAGTCCAGATACACATTTTGTCAACCAACAGACTTATAATTTTCACCATTTGCTGTTTGTTAGAAAACATAAAATAATAAATGCTGTTGCTGTAGATGATAAACAGAATTATAGTTTTCTTAATAGTAATTGGATTTCTATCTGATAACATGATTATCTAGCCTTAAACATTCAGAGTCTGATATCATGTGTGATGAAAGTCTAGCTACTAGAGTCAGAACTACATAACCATTACAAATTCCATCTTGTTTTAAATATTGGTAAAACACACACACTGTAAAATTTACCATCTTAAACATCTTTCCCCTCTCTCACATTCTTTTTTATTTTTATTTCTTTTAGCTTTCAGCTCTAGTGAAATACTTGGGGCCCTCTATATGTTTAGCAAATATTCTATCTGTGTGCTTTCCATTTTAAACATTTTAAGTGTTCAGGGGTGTTAATTATATTTCTTTTGTTGTACAGCCAGTCATTAGGTGCTTTGGGCTTTTTTTGTTTGGTTGGTTGGGATTTTTGTTGTTGTTGTTTGTTTGTTTTTATCTTGCAAATGAAAACTTTATATACCTATTAACACCCCATACCCTCTAGTCCCAGCCTCTGATAAATACCGTTCTATTCTCTGTTTCTATGAACTTAACTAATATCGATAGTTCATATAAGTGGAATTGTATAGTATCTGTTTTCCTGTGATTGGTTCATTTCATCATCAGGATTCATACAGGCTGTAACATGTATCAGAGTTTCTATCCTTGTAAAGGCTGAATAATATTTCATTGTATACATACACTCCATTTTCTTTATCTGTTCCTACATCAAAGAGGACCTGGGTTGCTTCCATTTCGTGGCTATTGCAATGCTGCTGTGAACATGGATGTGAAAATACTTCTCTAAGACCTGATTTCATTTTTTGAAATTTCTAATAAGCATACAATATGATTGTTTTCCCTCCCTACATGCTTCCTCCCTCCCTTCCTTTCCTTCCTTCCTTCCTTCCTTCCTTCCTTCCTTTCTTTCTTTCTTTCTTTCTTTCTTTCTTTCTTTCTTTCACAATCATTAATATAGCCCAGACTTTCCTCTAACTCTTGATCCTCTGTCTTCAGCATCTCAAATGCTAGGATTATAGGTGTGTGTGTGTGTGTGTGTGTGTGTGTGTGTGTGTGTGTTTAATATATATGGAACCATAATATGTATGTTTCCACATAAAGGGAGATAGTCACACTGCTTTAAATTCTTTGTATTTATCTCCAGATTAGAATTTCCTATGATAATTCTATTTTTTTCATTTTTTTTGTGGTACTGGGATCAAAGAACCACATGTATGCTAGGAAAGTACTCTATCCCAGCACTCCAGTGACAAGTCCCCAGTTAATTCACTGCCTTGCTATTTTCCATAGTAACTTCACTGTTTGATCTTGCCATTAGAAGTACACAAGATTCCATAGTTTTCTTATTTTTTATTTGGTGTGTTTGTGTGTACACAAGTGCATGTGCATTTTAGAAGCCAGAAGTCAACTTTGGGTGTTCTTCCTAAGGAACCATTACATTTTTTTTCAGACACAGTCTCTCACTGGCCTGGAATTCCCAGAATAGTCTGTGCATGGATGCCAGTGAGCCCAAGAGAACTCCATCTAAGGGTAAGTCCACACTGGTTATTCTTTTCTTGGTGTATAATAGCACTTTATTTTTACCATGAAGTGTGGGCTGTCGTTCCCTCAAAGTTCTTTTAGTTTATTTTCCATTTTCCTTCTTCTTCCCTCTCTCCCACTGGGAACTCAACCCAGGACTTCTGCATGGTAGGCATGAACTCTACCACCCATCTGTACCCCAATCTATTGCCCAAATAGCCCAGTGTTCTGTTGGTTTGCAGTATCATTTGTGCATCCCCAGGTGAGTCCCAGATCCCTCATGTGTAGGTACTGGCCTGTGATCAGGGACTCTGGGATTTGTCCTGATTCTGACACAAATGCTGCTGTATGACCTTTCGGATGCTGAGACAAGGTCAGCGCTGTGTAGAATCAGGCCCTACACTGAACGGAGGTACACATGAGTGAAGTAGACCAATCCAATCAGACACAGGTGACGTTGCTTGAAATAAATGTCTGATAGTCTGGAGAGGGGATCTGTCTTCCTTGAACACTGTTCCAGAGGGTTCATCTTGCAGGTGAGAGCCGTTATACCAGCCTATTGCTAGATTCCTCGGCAAAATCCTTTGCTTAAGCTCCTGATGCCCTATGAATGTACTCTTCGTCCAGTTTTCCCCTGAGTTTGGGAAAGTGTTGGTTAAGATAGTTCCTTGGCCAATAAGGCTAATGGAAAACTGAGTCGCTCCAGAGTCTCTTAGGTGGAAGGACCTTGACTAGACTCAGAGTACAGTGAGGCTCATATAGCAAGCAGCTAGTTGTGTTGCAGGTTGAAGCATGAACCGTGTCCCTGGGGTACAGGACTGCCTGGTGCTGAGACAGGCTAGAGCTTCCTCCAGGCACTAACCTAAGGAGAGCTATACTGCCAGAGGTTTGAGGATGAATAATGGGAGCAATTCCTTGGAGACCAAGACTGAAAATACACTGGGCTGTATCTTAGTCTCAGGACCATAGGAACTAGACAGTAGGGAGAGAGTGGTTGTGTTTCCCACTCACTCCAGCTCCAGAAATGAAGCAGCCAGAACATGAGTTTTCTCTAATACCATGCAGGTCTAGCAGCAACTTCTGCATGCTCTGCTATATAATGGGACTTTTGAATTTTGTCCGGGACTCAATCTCACCACTGTGAGCCTGGCACTGAGTTCCGAGAGAAAGGTGTATGTTTTGTGCCCTGATCTCAAGCAGGTGAAGTCATATTCCCTGTTCTTCTGCCTAAGGTTTTACACTTGTCTACATGGTTAATGCAGTTCCAGATGTTTATTTTGTGGGTACAGATTGGAGGCAGAGGTTACAAACTGTTTGCCACTGGATTTCAATATTGGGGTTCTGATGCTGGATTTCAAATCTAAGGCTTGGACTTAATTTCCTTCCCCAAATAAGGAAGGATTGATATGGGCAACTCCTTCCTGCCTGCCGCTTCAATGTGTATTTTCCTGTTATGGTGCTAAACCAAGCACCAATGTGTTTCCCTTGGCTTTCCTAGCTCTTGTGAAGTCATTCTTTTGTATGAATAGCTAGTTGTGCGAATTGGTGAGACTATATGGAAATGGTCCATGGAGAATCTTACCCAGCTATTTAACAGCATTCCTGTATCTGGGCTATCCATCCTGTCCCATTGGTTAATAATATTTCTATCACTTTACTTTTGACCTACCCTTGTCTTTTAAGTTATAGATGGATTCATAGAACACAATGTAAAATTACCATTTAAAGAACTTATAGGCATTCCACCCATTTAAAGTGTACTGTTGCTTTTACCACGTTAAGGGGTGTTTACTTTCATCACTATAATTATCATTAGAGTTTTTACATTATCTGTAAAAGAAGTCCTATATACATACCTGTTCTCTGCCTTCCATCCAATCACTCATAACACTTAAATAATTACTTAGCTGCTTAATAGCTCTAATTATTTCTGTATTTCAGTTATTTTATATGAGTGGAATCATTCAATATGTTGTCATTAGTAACTAGCTTCTTTCATTTTGCATAATGTTTCAAAGTCTGTATTATAGGTCATACCAGTTGTCCATTTCCATTTCATTTTATTTATTTTTAAACTGAAGATCAATTTTTTTTTCATGCAACATTTTCTGATTTCGGTTTCCCTTTCCCCAACTTCTCCCAGATCCTCTCCATCCACCCAATTCCATGCCTTCCTTCTCTCTCTCTGTAGAAAACGAACAGGCAAACAAGCAAAAGAAACCTACAAACTTTCTAAAAGGACAAGAAACACACACACACACACACACACACACACACACACACACACACACACAAAATCCATATAAACATGAAATCAGAAACATAATATGCAAGCAAAAGACTTTTAAGGGAAAAATGCCCAGACAAAACATTATGAGACAAAACCCTCCCAAAATGCTTTTGAGTTCATTTTGTGTTGGCCATCTACTGCTGGGCATGGGGCCTGCCCTTAAATGTGGTTTGTGTGCCCAGAGAGATGCACTGGAGAAAACTATTTTTTCCTTTGAGAGCAGTTGTCAATTGGAGATACCTTTTGGGTTAGGGATGGAGTCTGTGTCTACTTCTTCTCTCAACACTGGGACCCCATCTGTTGTAGACCTGTGCATGCTACCACAGTTTCTATGAGTTATATGTACATAAGTCTTCTTGCGTCTGGAGGACACTGTTTCTTTGCTGTCATCCATCCCCTTTGGCTCTTACACTCTTTCTGGAGAGTTCCCTGATCCCTGAGGGGAGGGGTTTGATGAAGCCACCTTTAGGACTGAGACGTCACCCCTCCTGACCAGTGTTCATAGTACAAGAAAGTACTCTGCACGCTACCAGAGGAGAAGGGTAACCGTCAGCCCAGCTACAAACCCTGCAATCTACAATGGTGAGCTGCCTACAGGATATAGTGGTGAAATAGGAGCACGAACATTGTGGACATAACCAACCACTCCCTGAGTGGATTTAAGGCCCACTCCAGGAGATGGAACCCATCCCTGACACTGCTCGGGGAGTCGAAAAACCTGAGACTAGACAGGCGGTAGACCTAGGAGAAAACCAAATAGCATTGTTCTGCTAAGGTAACATAGCCATAAAATGACTCCTAATGCTATTCTGCTCTAACCATACAACAGTGCCTCTCTCAGCCATCATCAGGCTTCCTCTTGTAGTAGACAGAAGCTAACACAAAGACCCACAATTGGACACTGTTCAGAGAGTGATAGGTTTTGTAACTCTCATTTTCATTTTAAGTACCATCCTGTTATATGGGTATGTCACATTTAGTCTATGTATTTACCAGTCAGTGAACATGTGGGTTGTTTCTCCATTTTCCCTATTGTGTTTATTGCCTCTATGAATATCCATGCACAGGTATTTCTTTTTCTTTTTTTTTAATCAAGAAATTTTTTATTCATTTTACATACAACCACAGATCCCTCTCTCATCCCTCCTCCTGGTCCCCCACAAGCCTTCCCCTCCAGCCCACCCCATAGCTTCCTCCGAAAAGGTAAGGCCTCCCACGGTGAGTCAGCAAATCCTGGTCATGTACAGGTATTTCTTTGGAAGCTGACAGCATCTAATATTACCAGGTGATCTTTCATCCAAGTAATTACCAGAACTCGTAGTACTTGGGTTCTGAAACCTAGTGATATTAAAAAGGCCAGGGGATATGGCCAACATTGAACTTGGTGTGGATCTAACAATTCTGATTGCTGCTTTGATTCTGATATCCATTGCATTGTCCTTGCTTACCTTAGATCTGATGACTGAGTGCTGCTTCCAGAAGCTGCCATCCGGAAACCCAATTACTCTCATTGTATTTACTTTTCCTGACTCACCAGCTGCAATGTCCATTGTAATATCTGGCTTATAGAGAAAAAAGATCATAGAGTCTTTCAAGGTCACTATTACTGTTGGAATTTGAATGTTCTTCAGAGGATCATGTATGTCCTTAGTGTTGCTCCCCAGCAAGCAGTAATATTTTGAGCATGGATCCTTAAGGGGGAGGGGCTTGACTGCTGGAAGTAGGCCATTAGGGGTGGGCTTCTGAAGGTTACAGCCCTGCCTCTAGTAACCCCTTCCTGCTTCCTTGTCTGCCACCATGTGAGGTGTCCTCTGTCATGAACTGAGCTACTCCACCATACCTTATCTACCATGGTAGACTCTGAACCTCTTAAAGTATAAGCCAAAATGTCATTCCCTCTGATATTTCTATCAGGTATTCTGTCTCAACAGTACCAATGTAACTAATGCAAATAGTTTGGTTTTTCTTGTTGTGCCCTGGGCGCGAGACCCCCAGAGAGACCACCAGAGACACGAACTCACCGACATGCAAAAGCAAGGTTTATGGAAGCAGTTCAAGCTGCGGCAGGGCCCTCGGTCGAGCACCCCGACATAGCAGAGGCTAGAGGAGGTAGGTTACATCATTTAGGGGTGCTAGGATGGGTACAATTCTGATCGGCTCAAGTTTTAGGGGCTTTCCAGAATTTCTGTGTTATCTTACTTTGGAGTTTTAACCGGTTGTTTGTCAAACTTTATAGACTACCTCCGGCATTGGGGTTTTCTGTGGTTAATCAATTGTTACCAGATAGTCCTTCAAAAATCCTGACTTGGTACTCTGACCATCTCCGGCATTGGGGTTTTCTGTGGTTAATCAATTGTTACCAGATAGTCCTTCAAACATCCTGACTTTGTACTCTGACCATCTCCGGCATTGGGGCATTCTATCTATGGTTAATCAGTTGCTACCAGATGGCTCTTCAAGCATCCTGACTTTGTCCTGAGACCTATGTCAGCAGCTCTGAGAATTTTGAAACTCAGGCCTGTTTCAAGCTGGGGTGAGGGGCTAGCATGAAATGGCGGTGCTTTGGTTCTTCATTTCTCACACTTTCTCACAGTATTAGAAAAAGTTATCCTTTCCTCTATATTGAGCCATGACAGACCTGGCACTCCTGGTTTTCTTGCTGTGGGCCACCTTTGGTCCATGTTCCAGCAGGTAAATAGTGAGACTCCTTACTCTGAGTCTACATTAAATGCAATGCTTGTGCTAAGTGAGTGTATATCCCTAAATTCATCTGATTCAGCCATGTGTATTTGCCACCATTATCCCACACTCTTGTTTATGATGGTGGTGTGGTATTAAGATCTAGCTTTGCTGTGCAGTCTAGTCCAGTTTTGAATTCACAATTCTTCCTCAAGCTCCTAAGTGCTGGGATTGCAGGCAGGTATCACCATGCCTTGTCCATACCACACTCTTGATACCGTTCCCACACATCCTCCCCAGGAGATTTATCTTTTGGAGTATAGTAGGTCATGTTTTATACCTTACCTTTAGAGAGCTGCTAAAATATTGATCTAGTTATGAGCCTAGACCCAAAGAGAGTGATTGGGATGGGGTTTAAGGAGAATCAGCATTGTCCTTCATGACAATCTCCTGAAGATAGGTTATTACAATTTCTTCAGACAATGAAGAACATAGGGATTACCCCCATGCTGAAAGTATAGGGAGACTATGTCACCAATAAAGCAACCTTGTTAGAATTCAAGAGTTCAAAATCCCTGACCTTTATAAGGATATTCCCACATGATCCCACATTCTAACTAATAGAACCCTATTCTTTCCCAGTTAACGCCCTGTCTTAGTTATGGATTCCTTTGTTATAATAAAACACGATGACCATAAGCAGCTTGGGGATGAAAGGGTTTATTTCACTTTTACTTCTGTATCAAGTTCATCATAGAAGGAACTCAGGGCAGAAACCTAGAGGCAAGAGCTGCCTCCTTATATTCATTAGTTTTTCAGAAATGTTCAAAGTATCATAGACACATTCCTGCTCAGTTTTTCTTTACATCTCTAAGTGCAATACAGATTTTTATCTCTGTGATGCTTTGAATGAGAAATGATCTCCATTGGCTCACATATTTGAACACTTGGTCCCTGTTGGTGGCACTATGTGGAGAGCTTATGGAACTTCTAGGAGGTATAGCCTTGCTGGAGGAAGTGTGTCATGAGTTTGGGCTTTGAGAACACACATATACATACACATAGCCTATATATAGTATATATACACACACATCCATGGCCATTCTTTTGTGGGGGAAGGGTAGAAGACTTTGGAACTTTGAACATGAAAAGCAGTTGAATGCTGCAAGCCCAGCTTAATGGATCCTTCTAGTAGGAGCCTGGAATACAGTAGTTCTGAGAGTAGTATGGACTGTGGAGGCCCAGGTCAAGAGTTTTTGAGGTTGTGGTGATTTGAGATCCCTTCCATAGTCTTACATTCTTAGGCATTTGAATACTTGGCTATGGGGGCCCACAGTGACTCCAGCTTGTGGTTTGATTCCATCTTGACTCAAGGTCAGAGAGGTCAAGCTTATCTTTGCTCCTTAAGGCTGGTTAATAGGATGTTTGGCCAAAGACGTGGCTACTAGATGTTTTGCTCTTCAAGGCTCAATAACAGTATGTATGGCCAAAGATGTGGTTGCCAAATGTCTTGAGAATTAAGGAGGTTTTTATGCTTGTTTGTTCCTTAAACCATGGTGTCCTTGAAAGGGGAAGGTCTTTTGCCCCCCCCTTGCTTTGGATATAATAAAAAGGCTGTGAGAAATAAACCCGAGGCTGCTGCAGTATTGACTCAGAGCCCTCCTGAACCTACCCTGTGTCTCTCTGTCTTTTCTTTTATGTCTATCTGTTTTTTCTCAATCCTCACTCCCCTATTCAGGACTGTTCGACAGGTTGGGTAGGACCTGCCACTTGGCCTCCAAGTTGATGGTGCAGTTTGGGGAGGCTTAGGAGGTGTGGCCTTGCTGAAGGAAGTACATTACTAAGGGTGACAAAAGCAACATGTCATTTCCAGTTTGCTGTTTGCTTTCTGAATGCAGTTTGATATATTAGCTCTCAGCTTCTGCTACAGCCACCATGTTTGCTGCTTGCTTCAATGTTTCCCTACTATGATGGACTCTTAGGTCTCTGGAACTGTAAGACAAATAACCCTTCCTTCTTTAAGTTGCTTTGGTCATGGTGTTTTATCATAGCAATAGAAAAGTAACTAATACAGAGAGGATCAATATTAGCAACTCTGCTAGAGGCCATTCATGTGATACATTGACAAAGAATCTAGCTAACTACCTTCTGCCCATATCCTAAGAATTTTCCTGAGGCTAAATCATTTAACTATTATCTTTGATGGAGAGAATTTCAAGATTGCATAATGTTGAATCTGTGGCGTGGTTACTAATGCAGGTCTATAATGGAAAAGAATGAGTAAAGCCGAAAGAAATACAGAATGTACAGTTTAGAGAGAAAAAGAGCACTAAGAAGTTTAATGTTACAGAAGAGGTGTGTGATAAAAGAGAGGCTTTAATTATTCAGGAAAGTGCTACCTTAAAGGAGAAATTACTTTCTCTGCACTGGAACAATGGAGAGGGTGCTGTCAGGGCAAGCTCCCACCCAGACAAATTTCCAACATATCCAAGCTTACTCCTAGAAAGCAATTGTTTTCAGCATACAAAAGCTGCTTCTAATATGGCTCAAGGCAATCAGTATCCATCCCAGATGATCTTGTCAATGTCATCCATAGAGTGTTGGCTTTGGAGGCACAAAAGATGTACAAGTGAGGGGGTTATACGTTCTTCCTCTGTGGCATCAGAGAGACACTGAGGCCCAGCAGCTTGTGATAGTGCTAAAGTGACTGTGAGAAGGGCTGTAGAGGGCACAAGACCCTGAGAGTTCATCGCATAGAGGTGTGAATGTGAAGCCGGGGTTGGGTGGAGATCCATGATATTTAAAAGTGTGAAACCCGTGAAATATCCACCAAGGGTAGCTTCCTACAGGGAGTGGGATCAGTTCAGAAGAGAGTCATATGTTACAGGCCGCACAGCCCAAGGGACTGAGTCTTCCAAGCCATTGGGAACTAAAGTTGCAAACAGCAGATATGGAGCTACAAGATTGAACAGTTGCCCTACTAGGTTTCAGTCTTGCTCTGGTCCAGTATTTCCTCACTCTTCTCTCATTCCTTTATTTTGGAATGGGAATGTGTATTCTGTGCCATTTTATATTCATAGTATAAAATTTGCTTTTTTATTTTACAGAGGGTTACAGTTAAGAGTCTCAGGAGAGACCTTGGCCTTTTCAACAATGTTGAGACTCTGAAAGACAATGGAGTCTTTTGGAGTTGACTAAATCTATTTTTCAGTATGAGATGGCCTTGAGCCTGTGTGAGCCAGGAACTAGAATGTAGTAGTTTGAGTGAGAAATGTCCCACATAGACTCACATATTTGAACACTTGGTTCTTGGTTGGTGGTACTGTTGGAAGAGTTTATGGTACATTTAGGAAGTATAGCCTTGCTGGAGGAAATATATCACGGGGTGTGGACTTTCAGAGTTTATAGCCTCACCGCACTTGTAGTTTTCTCTCTTTGTTTTGTGTTCACAGTTGATGGTGTGAAATTTTAGCTCTCTTCTCCAGCCTTCTCCTGCCATGCCTCCCCAGCCATTATGAACTCCTCTGGAGCCATAAGCCAAAGCTAAACTCTTCTTTTCCCATTAAGTTGCTTTTGGTCATATGATTTATTTATTTATTTATTTATTTATTTATTTATTTATATTTTGGTTTTTTTGAGACAGGGTTTCTCTGTGTAGTTTTGGTGCCTGTCCTGGATCTCACTGTGTAGACCAGGCTGGCCTCAAAGTCACAAAGATCTGCCTGCCTCTGCCTGCCCCACCCCCTCGCCCTCCTTCCCCAGTGCTGGGATTAAAAGTGTGTGCCACCGCCGCCTGGCTGGTCATGGTGTTTTATCACAGCAACAAAAAGTAAAAAAAAAAAATACAATTTTTTTTTCTGTCAGGTCATACCATGAATTGCGAGTGCTATTTTTTATTACAGTATAAAGTTGTAAGCAGATTTAAATTTAATAATGAGGGGGACCCTGCAGGTGGTCATGGCAGACAAGGAAGTGAACTGTGAAGAGGTGAGAAAGAAAACTTGGTTCACATTGACTTCATCAACCTGGATCAAGACTTCGGGGAGTCTGATGCCAGGAAGCTTATTCCCAACAAATTTAAACACAGTATAATATTTTTTTAAAAAGTTTCCTGGTATGGTAAATCCCTGGTGCGGTGCACAAGGAAGTGTAATTATATAGAAACTCAACTCAGAGTGCATGTCATTTCACCCAGAAGATGAGCTCTAGAGATAGGCTACCCGTATTAGCTTAAGGGCCTGGGGAAGGATCTGGCCTGGTCTTAGTCATACAGATAGTTTAGAGGGCTATTATTTACCTCTGGTTCTGGTTGTGAGGACCTGGGGGAGCATCTGGCTCTACAGATAATGAGAGGGTAATTTAGATTGTTATCTCCAGTCCTGGTTGTGGGAGCTTGTGGAACCCCTGCCTGAAAGGGTCATTTAGATTACTAGTCACCACTGGACCTTGATATGACCTGTCCCAACCGATAACACAGATGCCATACTGTTAATCACCTCAAATTCCAACCTTTCTAGATGGAAGAACAGGTTTAACATCCATTTCTTTGGGGGGACAAGCCTGTGTGCTTAACATTCCTGGTTTCTCTGTAGGTCTTGGGGTAGAAGGACCTTCATGCTGTGCTCCCAATATAAAAAGATTCTGAATGCCCATGCACTAATTCAGAAAACTGATTCTCAGCATTGTTTGTCTAGGACCACTCTTGGTCCCGAGAGAGAGAGCTCACAGAGCAGATTAATAGTTGATTATAAGGAATTGGTTCATGGTGTTAGAAAGGAAGAATCCCACTAGCTGCCCTCTGTAAGTTGGCAGTCCTTGGAAACTGGTTGTGTTCTGTGGCATGAGCACCAGTAAAGGGCAGATGAATGATGTCAGCAGTCGGGCAGAGAAAGTAAACTATCCATCGGCTTTTGTTCGGTTCAGTCTTGGAACTGATTGGATGGTACCTATTTACAATGAGCAGGGAAAGCCATTGCATTCTCTATGTCAGTTTGAGTACTGAGTTCATTAAGAAATATTCTTACAGACACTCTTGAAAATAATTTTTTTTTATTTTTCCAGACAGGTTTCTCTGTGTAGTTTTGGTGCCTGTCCTGGAACTCGCTCTGTAGACCAGGCTGGCCTTGAACTCACACAGATCCGCCTGGCTCTGCCTCCCGAGTGCTGGGATTAAAGGTGTGCGCCAACACAGCCCCGGCTTTTGGAAATAATCTTAATCTTGACACTTAATATTCCAGTCAGTTTGACACATTAAATTAGTCACCATTCTGTTGCTCATTGTTTATTCTCATAGATTTGAGCTACCTGGAGCTCTTCATTTTAGTATTTCTTATGTGACCACTCTTAACAAATTCTCAGTTTATGTTGATCTGTTAATGGCTTTTATTTTGACGTCACTAAAATGCTGCTTTGGTTCATACATGATTCTATTTATAGGGGTTCTTTTTCTTTAATTTTGGATGGAGTACTTTGGGTTGGCTGGGTTGTTTGCTTTTCCTTTCATTGGTACTTCTGGAAACTCAAGAGTAAATCTTACTGGGCTCCATATGCACATTTCAAGTCAGAATTTTCTCTTGTTGCTTTCAAGAATTACTCTTTCTCTTTGATTTTCTGTATCTTTAT
Source organism: Peromyscus aztecus (assembly GCA_902168405.1). Lineage (NCBI taxonomy): Eukaryota > Metazoa > Chordata > Mammalia > Rodentia > Cricetidae > Peromyscus > Peromyscus aztecus. The sequence continues at coordinate 16,257 of CABHPQ010025302.1, read as the reverse complement.
TATGATGTGTGTGTGTGTGTGTGTGTGTGTGTGTGTGTGTGTGTGTGTCTGAACTTATCCCATTTAAAATATTTCAACTTTTAAGACATTCAATAAATTTGGGATGGTTTTAACTATTACTGTTTTGAATTTATTTAGTTCTGTCTCTCTCTCTGTCTCTCTCTCTGTCTCTCTCTCTCTCTGTCTCTCTCTCTCTCTGTGTGTCTCTCTCTCTCTCTGTCTCTCTCTCTCTGTCTCTCTCTCTCTCTCTCTCTCTCTCTCTCTCTCTCTCTCTCTCGCCTCTCTTGGGTTCTTTTATATTACTGGATCCGGGTCTGGAGCCTTATACCCTGGCATAGCATCTACGAAGTAAGTGTTGTATAAAAAGGGGATAGGGAGGCTTTACTCAGTGTAAGTGACTGCCTAAAGCCTTCTTTACCTCCCTTCATGGGCACAGGAAGTACAGCCTCTGTTGCCCGAGTCAGGGATGCTGAGAAAGAAAAAGCATTCCCTCCTCAAAACTGTAATCACTTGGAATTTTAACTTCAGTGGGTGGGAGGAGAGGTGCCAATATTAGTTCCTCAGAGGAAATAAGAGTAGTAAGTGCCCTCCAACTGGAGACTGGGGCTCTTTGGGGTTTTACTTGACTAGTGGCCAAGGAAGGAGCCATCTTCAAATACCACAGACTCTGCATTTCATTATTGAATTTTCATATATTTGTCAATAAATTTTCCCTTCATTTTCTATATGACTCTAGGGACATTTCTTTTTTTTCTTTTTTTCTTTTTGTTTTTTCGAGACAGGGTTTCTCTGTGTAGCTTTGCACCTTTCCTGGAACTCACTCTGTAGACCAGGCTGGCCTCGAACTCACAGAGATCCGCCTGCCTCTGCCTCCCGAGTGCTGGGATTAAAGACGTGCGCTGCTGCTGCTGCTGCTGCCGCCGCCGCCGCCGCTGCCCCCGCTGCTGCCGCCCGGCTTTAGGGACATTTCTAACAAGTTTATTTTTAGTTATTTAATTTTTGAGAGCCTGAAGACTATATTTACATCATTTCCACCTCTCCCTCTGCTCTCTCCAACTCTTGTGTCCTCCACTCCCTCTCAAGTCTCAAGTTCATGACCTCTTTCTCTATAATTATTATTGTTTTCCATACACGCATGCCCACACCCCTCCCCTTTTGAGCCCATTGAATGTTGCTTTTATGGACATGTGTTTGTTTTTTAATATTTGCCAGTTTCTTTTGGAATCAGGTCTGCATATTTTCTCATGCTGTCATGTTGGAAGTTGATTTCTTGAGTTTATTTGAATATACAATGATAAATTTTAAAAGATTAGTGCAGATCACTGAAAATGCTTTTCTCACCATTGTCCGTGTTCCCTTTTTGTTTTTCCCTCTTTTTACAGCTCTCTTCAATTTTTCACCCATGATTTTATATGATTATTTAATACATGTTATATTTTCTTTCCTTTTCTCCCATATGAAATGTACTTCTTTTAAAATCTTTTTCTAGTGGCTTTCCTGGCTCTGCTGTTTTTTACAACTAATATAAATCTATTTTCAAATAATCTTTACAACTTAAGATCAAGAAAGACAAAATATCCTAATTTATTTTCCACTGCAAGTTTCTGAGATAGATTATTTTTATTCTCTGTGTAGAAATTCTTCTTATGAATTCTATAATGAAGATAACAGTTAACCAATTCCCTCAGATTTGATTCATATTAAAATGAATTTATTGTTCCCCATTTGAAAGATAATTTTACTAGATATATAATTTTAGGGAATTTAGAGTTCTTTCCAAAGAGTAAAACATTAATGTGTCTTGCTTTGCATTGTTGCTAAACAAACAGTCCTCAAAAAATAAAGTATTTTATTTTATTTCTTCTGTTTTTCCTTCATTAATTTTTCTTTGTTATTATGGTTTACTGTTGAATATGCTGTACATAGGTATATGTATTTTGCGTTTGTCTGATCATCCTGTCTTTTTCATTCCATGTCTGACATTAGTTTTGGAGATTTCTCATTACTTCAAATAGTTTTTCTATTTCTCTTCTTCTGGTATTGCATTGTATATTTGTATGCTTTTTGGAATTGTCCTACACCTCTTGTATATTGTATTCAAACTTTTCTTTATGCTTTCAGTTTAGATAGTTAACATTGACGTATGTTTAATTTCATTCTTTATTTGGCCTTATATTTAGATTCCTTTTTTATTCTTTGAGAATTTTGCTAATGTTTTGATCATATTCACCTCTCCTCCCAAATCTTCCCAGATCTACCTCCCTTCCTTACTCACTTAACTTTATGTGTTCTTTTTGCTGTTGTTAAATCCATCAAGTCTAATTTCTCCTTTCCCTATATGCTTGGACATGTGGCCTTCTAGTAGAGCATGATTGACTTACCAGAGGCTATCCGTTCCTTCTGACTTTCCTTCTCCCAGCGGCTAACAATTGTCAATAGCTCCTCAGTGAGGTGTGGGGCCTTGAGAAGAACTCCCCAGCACCACGGTGAGATCTGATCTGTCTTGGCTTGCAGAGGTCTTTTGCATTCTGTGAGATCATATATGTCTAGTTCCCTGCTATGTCTGGAAGACACCATTTCTTTGTTTTAGCCTACCACTTATGGCTCTTATACTCTTTCTGATCACTGTTGTGCAATGATTCCTGAACTTTTAGAGGAGAGTAAAACATACATACATACACACAAATACACACACACACACACACACACACACACACACACATATATATTCCTTTTAGGGCTGAACATTCTGTAGACTCTTAGTTTCTGTGCCTTGGCCAGTTGTGGGTTTCTTGTGTTAATCACCATCTGCTGTAAATGGAAGCTTCTCAGATGAGGGTTGGAAGATGCAGTAATCTATAACAATAAGTCGTTAGGAGTTGCTATAATAGTATATCCATTTAGCAGAATAATAGTGGTAGGTTCTCCCCAAGGGCCTGTGACCTATCAAGCCATAGGTTCTTGGCCTGATAATGGTGCCAGTTATGGGTTTCATGTTGTGGAGTGGGACTTAAATCTAATTAGAATGTAGATTGTTGTTCCTATGATGTTTGTGACACTAATGTACTGTTGGGTATGTCTTGTCAGGCCAGTTATTATTGTAACTCACAAAGTTCACTGCTGAGTAAGATTTATGGTTACTCTTCTCCTCTGGTAACGTGCATAGCACTTTCCAGCACTTCATAGTGCTTTCATAAGTTAGTCCATACAGATGAAGCTTCCAAGTCAGTACCAGCTTGCTTTCATAATGTTCTGTGACTCAAGTATGTGGTGTCTTCAGCAAGAAAGTCTTATTGTCAAGTTCTGGAGGGTAACTAATAGCATTGACAATAACCTGTGATGTTTGGGGTGTCTGTGGGACCTCACTGGCCAACAACTTCAAAAGAAGTAACCCATCCCAGGCTCTTTATTTGTTAGCCTGTGGTATCATTGCCCCATCTAGAGCATTGTTGCCACATTAGGGAGGGAGGAAAATGGGACTCTAGTCTCTTACTGGAGCTAGAGAAGGCATTCTTCATTTCCATTAATATTTTTATTTCTGGGATTTTCTTAAAGATACTTGAGTTCTAACTCCATATACATTCCCTATCTGTTCTTGTATATCATCTCCTTTTTATATTTGAGCACTTGAAATCTTAATCATTGTTTCTTAATTAAAGTGAACATATTTGTACTTTTAATTATTATTTTCGTTACCATATGATATGTCAGTGTGCCATTTTCTTTCT
>CABHPQ010025302.1:0-12429 GCA_902168405.1 Peromyscus aztecus | reverse complement strand
TTTCTCTGTGTAGCTTTGTGCCTGTCCTGGAGCTCACTCTGTAGACCAGGCTGGCCTCAAACTCACAGAGATCCGCCTGGCTCTGCCTCCTGAGTGCTGAGATTAAAGGCGGGCGCCACCTGGCGGTCAGTGTGCCATTTTCATGCAGATGTCATTATACTTTCCACTCATTCACCTTCTCTGCCGCTGCCCTCTTCTTTCACCTCCCTCCTTTGCTAGTCCTCTTTATGCTTTCCTATCACATATTTTTTGTTTTTTTATTTTGTTTGTATCTATGTGTATGTTTGTATGTCTCTGAACATATGTCGTGTGTGTTGGTACCAGTGGAACCAGAAGTGGGTGTCAGGTCCTCTGGAGCTGGAGTTCCAGGTGGTTGTGAGCCACCTGGCTGCCTGTGGGTTCTGGGAATGGAGCAGCAGCACTCTTCAGCACTGACCCGCATCCCTGAACCTTTCCCTAAAGGAACTTTTCCTCTTTGGGAAGAAATGGGAGCCAGGACAGGAAGCAGGCCAGGCCTGGGAGCAGATCCCCAGGCAGCGCCTCAGGGCACTCTAAGCTCATCCCTGCTTCACGCCCCCGGATGTTTGCAGAGAGTGGGCAAGGGGACAGCAGCACTGGTTGGGAACCAGGACCCCTCAGTTCTAGGGAGGTGGGTGGTCCTGGCTAACGTAATAGACTTGGAGGTCAGATAAAGACTCCTGCTTTGTCACCCTGGCCCTGCTTTTCTGCTTTTCTGAGCCTTGAGTTTCCTCTCAGTCAGAGTGGGGAAAAGAGCATTGTCCGTGTAAAGGGAGATGCTCTGTCACCTACTTACTATTGCCCTTTCTTGTTCCAACCTTCTTCCATTTTATGTCTCTTCTTTCCTTTCTGCTCACAGTCCCCTTTCTACTTTCATGTCCTACACACACACACACACACACACACACACACACACACACACACACACATAACATATGTTACATATATGTAACATCCATATATGAGATACTTAAGCAAATTAATGATTTCTGTAGCTCCAGCCATATTCATGTGAATGTCATGATTTCAGTTTTTTATACTGTATAAACTTCCATTGTGTATCTATACACCACATTTGCTTTATTCATGTGTTGATATACCTCTAGAGTGGTCCTCTTTCCTGGCTGCTCTGACTAGTGGATCAATAAACATGGATATGCAAGTATCTCGGCAATGTGCTGACTTCGAGTCATTTGGGTATACACAAAGTAGTGGTATGGCTGAGTCATAATTCTTTCTTTGGCTCTTCTCTTTAGATACCTCCATACTCCTTACCACCATGACTGCACCAGCTTACATTCCCACAAACAGAACATAGAACCTCTCTTTTCCTACATGGCGATTTGTTTGTTTGTTTGTTTGTTTGTTTGTTTGGTGAGACAGAATCTCTCTGTGTAGCACTGGCTGCCCTGAAAATGGATTTGAACTTACAGGCCTACCTCTGCCTCCCCAGTGCTGGGATTCAAGTTGTGTGCCATCAGGCTTGGCCTCAATACAGTTTTAATTTACTTTCCCTGATGGGTAAGAATATTGAAATGTTTTATAAATATTCTTTGAGTATTTGTATTCCTTCCTTTGGGAACGAATTCAATTTATTAGCATATTTATTAACAGGATTATATGATTTTTATTAAACAATTTTAAAGTTTAATTTTATTTCTAGGGCTAGAGAAATAGCTGAGCAGTTAAGAGCACTTGCTGAAGACACAGGTTCAGTTCCCACCAATCACATGGCAGATCACAACCCTCCAACTACAGTGCCAGGGATTCCAACACCCTCTTCTGTTCCCTGAAGGCACTAGGTAGACATATGGTGCACATATATTCATCCAGGCAGAACACTCAGACACATAAAATAAGAACAAATCCATGCTAAAAAACTTTTTTAAAAATCTGTTTTATTTTAAAATTATGTGTATGTGTTTATCTGTGCGAATGTGCCAGTAAATGCAATGCCCCACAGCAGCTAGAAAGAGGGCATCAAATCCCCTAGAGCTGGAGTTACAGGCAGGTGCCAGCAACATGGCAAGTGCTAGGAACCGAACTCCTCCTGGTCACGTGACTGCTGAACCAAGTTCCAAGGTCCATGATACAGTGTTTGTTTGTTGGGTTTTGTTTTGTTTTCTGGATTTTTGTTGTGTTTTTGTTGTTTTCCTTTTATCGAAAATAGATTCTGTTCTCACACAATATATCCTGATTATAATTTCCCCTCCCTCTACTCCTCCAGTTCCTCCCCACCTCCCTTCCTATCTGGATCCACTCCCTTTCTGTCTCTCATTAGAAAAGAACAGGCTTCTAAGAGATAACAAAACACAACAAAATAAAATATAACAATACAGAACAAAAACCATCATATCAAAGTTGGACAAGGCAAGCCAACAGATGGAAAAGAACCCAAGAGAAGACAGAAAAATTACAGAGTCTTTTCTAGATTTTAAATATTAATCCCCTCTCAGATATAGGCTATATATTCCTTCTGTTGATTATTACTTCTGCTTTACAGAAGCATTTTAATTTCATCCACTCCTCTTTTTTTCTATTTTGAGAGTTATTTACCACACTATTCAGAGTCTTTTTATAAAGTCCTTGCTTATGCTCATATTTTAAGTGTTATGCCAATATTTTCTTTCCTCAAGCAGGTTCAAAAGTGCTAGTCTGTGGTGATATATTGTGTATCAAATAAAGCTTGCCTGAAGATCAGAGGACAGAACAAGCCACTAGATTAAACAGAAGTCAGGCAGAGGTGGCACACACCTTTAATCCCAGCACTCAGGAGGCAGAGGCAGGCGGATCTCTGTGAGATCCAGGCCAGCCTGGTCTATAGAGTAAATTCCAGGACAGGCTCCAAAACTACACAGAGAAACCCTGTCTCGAAAAAAAAATTCCTAACACTCAGAGACAGAGATCTGTCTGCATCTCTTTGAGTTCAAATCCACCCTGGACTCCATGAGATTGACTCAGTCTAGGAGAGAAACAGAGCCAGACAGTGGTGGCTCACACCTTTAATCCCAGTATTTGGGAATCTCATTTTGGCTTTAATCACAGCACTTGAGATCTCATGCCTTTGCTTGGGAAGCACACATGCCTTTAATCCCAGAAAGTGATGGCTAGGTGGAAAAAGGTATGTAAGGCATGAGGAGACAGGAACTAGAGGCTTTTTCAGGCTGCGGAGTTGGTGGCTGTGGCTTGTTCCTTTGTCTCTCTGATCTTTCAGCATTACCCCAATATCTGGCCCCAGCTTTTTTATTAAAAGACCGTTTAAGATTCGGGTTACACCATCTTACATCAAGGTTTTGACCCAGTTTGGATTGGTTTTTGTTCAGGGACAGTGATAGGGATCTATTTTCCTTCTTTTACATGTGGATATTTGCGTTTCCTAATACAGCCCATTGTAAAGGCTTTTTGCTACATCTTTGTCGAAGACTAGGTGACGGTAACTATATGGGTTTATTTCTTGGTTCTGTAGTCCATTTCACTGGTCTACGTGGCTGGTTTTGCACATTTGGTTCCAGTGTATTAAGATTACGGATTATGATACTTCTAGCATTGTTCTTTGTGCTTAGGTTTTCTTCGGATGTTCAAGGCCTTTTGTGCTTTCGTGTGAAGTTTAGATTTGCTTTTTGGAATTATGTGGAGAATATCATTAGCATTTTGATGTGGATTGGTTTGAATCTCTAAGACTTTTAGTAGTCTACTTATTTCACAATATTAATTCTGACAGGGAGTGAAATAGGAATCCTTGCCATCTTCTAGCGTCTTCGTCAATGTTTTTGATGATAGAGTTTACCAGATAGGAAGCTTGGGTTGACCATTAAGGGTCTTAATTATAGGATCATGTTGTCTGCAAATAAGGATAATTGACTTCTTGCTTTCCTATTACTGTCTCTTTTATTTATTTCTGTCTTATTTCTCTACTGAAGATTTTGAGGATTATATTGAAGAAGAGTGGTATTCTTCATCTCATTCATGATTTTCGGAGAAATGTTTTGAGTTTTTTCCTAGTAAGTATAATACTTAGTATAGGTTTGCCATATAAAAGCAATTGTATGTTGAAAGTATGTTCCTTTGGGACTTGTATCATGAAGGAATGTTGAACTTTGTCAAGGGCTTTTTCATATCTTTCATGTGATTTCTACCTAATGCTTTATGGTCAGTCTTGTTCCTTTTTCTAAGATTGTAAGATTCATTGTTAGACTATGTGAGATCTAGCTGCAAACTTTCCTCTTAGAACTGCCTTATCTGAATCTCAGAGGTTGTAGTAAGTTGAGATTTGATTGTCCTTTGGTTCTCGGAATTTTTAAGTTTTTCTCCCTGATTTCTTCAATGAGCTGAAAGGTCATTCAAGAGTTCACTATTTGGTCTCTATGTATTTGTGTCCTTTCTTTAACTTACCTTGAAATTGATATGATAAAATACAGAGATTTTTATCCTTCTTTATTTGTGAAGACATGCTTTCTGTCCTCAAGTGAGATCTATTTTAGAGATGGTTCCAAGAGTTTCTAATGGATGGAATAGTCTCTGTTAAGTCCATTTGATCTATTGTATAGTTTAACTCCATAGTTTCCTGATTGATTTTTAGTTTGGATGACCCATCTAAAGATGAAAATGAGGTTTTGAATTTGCATGTCATCCTTGCTTATGGGCCATGCTAATCTTCTCTGTATCATTCGAAAATAGGGTTTTGAAATTGCCCACTTTTCTTATAACAGGTCCTATCACATTTTATGTGCGTTAGTGTTTGCTTTATGAAATCGGGAGTCTCAATATTTTCTGCGTATGTATTTACAATTGTTGTATATTCTTTATGCATTAATTATCCCCTTTATTTATATATAGTTCCCTTATTTGATACCAGATATCACACCAGCTTGTTTTAGACTTCCATTTGCATGATCGGTTGACTTCTCTTCTTTCATTCTCAGTCTGCAGGTCTCTTTGCTAGTGCAGTCTGTTCCTTGGAGACAGCAGGTAGTTAATTGGACTGTGTTTTCTAACTCAGTATTTCTGTTTCTTCGTTGATACTTCATCCTTGGTTAGAATTTGGTGCTCTTACTCTTCATTGGCGAGTCAAGAACATTCACATATGTGGTAAATGTTTACATATATTTCCTAATTCCTATAATTTTGTGAGTTTCCTTTTCTGGTCAGTTGGATTAGTGTTGGTTTTCTTTTTCTTCTATGAATATTAAGGGTTTGCTGTTTTACTATGTTGAGCAACATATTTTCCTTTGAGTGTCTTCTTCAGTGTTGGGTTGGTGGTCATAAGATCTTTTAGTTTATGCTTGTTTGGGGAATGTTATTGTATCTCTTTCTGTTTTAAATGATAGCTTTGCCTCATATAGCAATGTTGGTTGGAAATGATTTACTTTTCGTAGCTTAAATTATATTGTTGCATACTTTTCTGACTTTTGGGGTTACTGATGAAATAGCTGATATTATTCTTCTGTCTTCGCTTTAGTGAGTTAGTATTTTCCACTATAGGTTTTAACATAATGTCTTTATTTTGTATTTTTGACATCTTGAGTAAAATGTGTTTTCATAAATAACTTATTGGGAAGACACAAACAAATGTCTCTGCATCCTTGACCAGCACTAACAACAGACCAAAAGTATGATATTATCAAAATCCAACTCAGTGACAGCAGTGAGTTTATTGTGCTTGTTTATAGAACATGGGTGAGATGTTACTTACCATAGGTTACACCCAAACAACAGAATCCCTACAAAGCCCTACTCCATCCTGGAGGGTGACCTCTTGGGAGCTACATCATGGAGTCCCTTTTCAATTAACATTCCACTTTCTACATAGTGTAACATCTCCTAAAGTCACTCTCAGGTAGGGGAGTGAGTAATATCTAGAATTCCAGGTGACAGGCTATTGACCCTCCCTCGGGAGTATCAATAGTTCATTACAATTGACCAGGCCACCACTGTTTTGTTCTGCTCTAGTTGTCATGGTTATCAGGGCAAAGTCCAGGATGGCATCTATTTTTCCTGGAAGAAAAAGCACTGTATAACATGTACCATGAGTAAATTCTTCTGTCATCATGCCTGTTTAGGGTTCTAAGTATTTTTGTGATGGCTAATCTTGGTTGTCAACCTAACTACACCTGGAATTAACTAAAAACCCAAGTCACTGGGCACATCTGTGAGGGATTTTTAGTTAATTGGATCATTTGAGGTCTGAAGACCTTCCCTAAATCTGGGCCATACCTCCTCATGGCAGCCTAGACAAAGGACATGGAAGAAAGCTTTTGCTCTTTGCCTGCTTGCCCCCAATCTCACTTCACTGGCACTAGAGTGTACTTCTTTGGGATTCAGATGTACAGTGAAGACCAGCTGAGACATCCAGCCTTGTGGACTAACAACTGCTGGATTCCTGGACTTTCCGTTTGCAGATAGTCATTGTTGGACTAGCTGGACCACAGTCTGTAAACCACTCTAATAAACCCCCTTTTGTGTGTGTGTGTGTGTGTGTGTGTGTGCGCGCGCGCGCGCGCGCGCGCGTGCTCTCACTCTATTACTTCTGTTCTAGAGAACCCTGACTAATATAGATGTCCATTTCTTTCTCTTGATTTTGAATGTGTTTTGAAATATTGGTCACCTAGTTTCTTAAGGACCATCATGTTTGCATAAAATGTCCAGGATAACTCTGAGATTCAGAAAGGTTTTAGGGTAAAAGCTGAGAATGTTGATTCCCAAAGTAGCACTGTGAAAGCCAAAGTTACATTTTAAGTTTTAATTACTATGGCAAAGAGATCCATGAAACAAAAATGCCTCTGATCTGCAAGCCCCTTACCCAAGGATAGATAGTTCCTGAAATGCTGGAGACTATTGTTTATGGGAGATAACAAGCCCCATGTTTTTCACTCCCCTAAACAAGTTAGTTTGGCCCATCTGCACCAGATGTGCTTGATCACATGTGGGTGGGAGGTTCACAGGCTGGAGGTACATCAGGATGTGTGCTTGCTCCTGATTGGACCTGATGGAAAATGCAATGAATTATGGGTTTTCCTTCTTAAGCTGCTGCGTGTTCTGGGCCATTTTCCCAGGAACCTGGGTGCGGACCTGGCCAGAGCCCATCCACCTGGCCAGTATTTAATTAAGACTTGCTTCAAAATTGACTTTAAACTGTGGTAGTGGTCTTTTTTTCAATCAGTGGAGTTAGCAGCACCTAAAACTGACCCAAAATACATATTCAGGTAGTTTTTCAGAAACAAAAGAATTATATATAAATATGAGGAACAAGGTTTCCAAAAGGGAAAAAATGTTGGGAAATAAACCACCATCTGGTACTCTAGCTGGCTTTATGTGTGATAAATACTGACTTGTAAGTATTTGGAAAAATGGAGGGAAATATTTCTACCTCCAGACTGGTTTATCTTGTGTGCTTAACAAGGACCTGACCAATACAATTTTTAAAAATCAAATGGGTGGCCTGCTTTAATTAAAATGTAAAATGATCTGAAAAAGGAAAAGCTTAAAATTGGTATTTCATAATAAAATAACTCTTCAACAATAACCAAATGTTAGTTAAATTATATCCTAAAATTAAAATTAATTAAAAATATTTTTTAGAGTTTATATCAAAACTCAAGATAAATTCTAAAATAACTCCCTGCTCATCTCTTTGACTGTAGTTCTTTATCTCTGACTTAAGTAGTTTTCCTTGAGCAGCTTTTTTCCTCCATTTAACTCTGATGCTTCCATTTAAAAATGTCTTTAATATATAATCCTGTTTTCAAATTCATTCCAGCATTAAAAACGAACAAATAAAAAAATCTCGATTTGGCTTGAATGGACGTTCCCACAGCTTTGAAGAACTCCCCAGGCTGGTAAAGATGATAGCTATGTCTGTGTCCCCTCAAATCAATCCTGGGGATTCTTGCTTGGACATGTATTCAAGGTAAGTTTCTCTGTCTGTCATTTGATTTATTGATTCTGTTAAATTTGGGGTATGTTCCTTTGCTTCTGTTTTTGTCACCAAAAATGCACTAAACTTTTAAATTACACTGACACCAGAAATGGACATTTCCTGGACCCATCCACACTCTACTCCTGGATCATATGTAGTAAAGCATGACTTTTCTGACTATCTGACTCTTAAAAGAATGGACTTTAAAGGATAGAGGTGTCTCCCCAGGAGTCTCATGCTGGCAAAAGGAAGGGGTACCAGCTAGAGGGTCAACATGGCTCCCTGAAAGAATTCCAAACAGTTCTGGCAACTGATCAAACTGCCTTGCTGGATGAGACTAAAACCTAGATGATGATAGTAATGAGTCAGTGGTGGGCATCACCTTTACCAGGACTGCTTGGATGTGCTGCATATCCTTGGCCCTCTATTTAAAATTTGATCTTACTTCAAGGCCCTAAAGATGGACTTGGGGAAGTTCTGGATCACTTTGTCCCTCTTCCCAATGTGACCTCATTAAAGAAATCTTTTTGTACTTCCCACTTTTAATTTGGCTCTTTTAATTGATCTTTTGTGTTACTAATCTTTTCTCACATCTTAAAGAAATAAAGATAAGTTTTCTAGCCCTGGCAGACTCTGGAGGACCAGCACAGCTCAGCCCCAAGTCCCTAGACTTGGGCCAGGAAGAATTCACCCACGAGCGCTGGCACCAGACTGTCAGCACCATTATGCTCTCTCAGCAGAATCACCTCATCAGTCCAGATATCTATATAATGACTTTTGTTTGAAGTTTCATATTGTGGCCCAGAACAGAAGACAGGAACCTGCACAGCACCAGTAAGACTGAGCAGGAGACCAAGATCCACATGACATTCGTTCCAAGGCTCTCTGCCCTGGGCCTGGGAGAGAAAACACAGGCTCACCTGACACCTGATAGACTATTATGGTGAGAAAATATATGGTGGGGTATGGGGAGAGAGAGAGAGAGAGAGAGAGAGAGAGAGAGAGAGAGAGAGAGAGATTGATTGATTCATGTCTTGTAGAGAGAGGCAGATCCAAAATGGGAGGGCAGTGAGGAACGGACTGAGGTGGGTAGCCTCCTTGCTACCCGGGGCCATGGTGCTGTTCAGGACTGAGCTGAAGCCAAGGGCCATGTCTGTACCTATGGCCCTCCTGCAGCCGTGGTCTGTGTTGCTGTCCTTGGCTCCTGTTACCACTGAAGACCAAGAGCTGCTAAGAGTTGGATCCACCCCTCACTGGCTGCAACACTAGGGAGAACTGGTCCTACCACTCACCAGCTACAGCACTGGAGAGAGCCAGTGGGTCCTGTACCTCACCTGGGCAGCATGACAAAGATGACCCTATTGGTGGGGCATGGGTGGGTTGGCCTGGAGGACATGAGAGTGGGAAAGCTGGTCCTGCCCCCTGTCTGTATATGCTGTGGAGGGTGAGGAAAAGATGCCCTCCCCACCCCCTTACCCCAGGAGCGCTGACCCAGCTCCTCACTAACCATAGCACTAGGGAGAGCAGGCTCTGTACCTCACCTAGACAGCACAGTGGAGCTGACCCTGTTGACATGGATGCAGGTGAACTGGCCCCCAGAATCTGAGCATGGGAGAGCTGGCTCTGCCCCTCATCTGCCATATGGTGGTGTGGACAAGGGGGATATGTCCTCCCCTCCCACACCCCTTACCACCTGTGGCAGGTGGGAGAGCTAGCCCTGAGGTCAGGAGAACCAGTGAGCTGGCCCAGCATCTCATGGGCTGCAGCATTCAGGAAAGCAGGCCCTGCACCTCACCTGAGCAACTCAGTAGAGCTGACCCTGCTGGTGATGGTACAGGAGAGCCAACCCTGAGGGTGTTAGTGTGGGAGAGCAAGCCCTATTTCTCATCTGTCATGCCCCCTGCCCCTCAATACCTACAGCACTCAGGAGAGCAGGCCCTATACCTCACCTGGGTACCATACTAGTGCCAACCCTGCTGGTAGGGGCATAGGTGAGCCTTCCCTGAGGTCGTGAGAGTAGGAGAGCTGGCCCTACACCCCTTGTCTGCCATGTGGTGCAGGGGAGAAGGAAAGATAACCTCCCCCCTTGCCACCTGCAGCAAACTAGAGAGCTGCCCTTGCCCCTCACTAGATGCAGAACTAGGAGAGTGGGCCCTGTACCTCGCCTGGGCAGCACAGTAGAACTGACCCCATTGATGGAGACATGGGTGAGCCAGCCCTGAGAATGTGAGTGTGAGAGACCTAGCTCCGCCCTCCATCTACTATATGGTGGTGTGGGCAAGAGAGAGAAGCCCCCTATACCCCTTGAGACCTGTGATAGGTGGAAGAGCAGTCCCTGAGGTCACTAGAGTGAGAGAGCTGGCCCTGGAGCACTAGAGAAAGTGGCCCCTATACCTCGACTACGCAACATAGTAGAGCTGGCCTGGTAGTGTAGATGTGGGTTAGCTGACTCCAAGGACATGAGAACAGGAGAATCAGCCCACCTCTTGCTGCTCGCTACATGGGGTTAGCTAGCTGGGGCAATACTGGAGAGTTCACCCTGGTGTTGACAATGAAGGAAAGCTGGTGGGCTGATTAACCCAGTAACCATCCACACCCAGAAACAGAACTATGAGTTGGCCCACCCCATCTATGATCTGCTGGAGCATGTGAAGAGGTTGGTCCTGCAGACCCAAAGTCACATGATCTCCGTGACGTAGGACAACAGCATATCCAAGAGGAGCCCCAGTGAGGGCCCAGTATTGATGAAAGTTCTCAAACCAGACCAATGACTCAATGCAATGAAAACTTGCAAGTAAATATATATGGACTAAAGGGCTATGTGACTTACTGTGTCACACTACAGCTTCCACAATGAGATTTCTCTTTCCTTTTTCTCTTTTCTTTCAAATGTTATCTTGTTTTGTACTGGGGGGTTAGCAAGGGTAGAGGGTAGATGGAAAGAGATGGGAAGATGAGTAGGATAGAGATGCATGATGTGAAATCCACAAAGAATCAATAAAAAGTTAAATTTGAAAAAAAATAAGAATAAACTTTCTACCACTGTTTTTCTCAACTGGGTGCACCTAATTTCATGTAATTGTGTCATATGTGTCTATGATAATTGTGTTTATATGGTTTTGGTTGTTTTCATGTTTTTGTCAAAAAGTTTTTAAAAAATAAACTATGATCACTCCGGTTCTTTTTTAATTCATTTTTGTGATATACTACAATTATTATTATTAGTTTTGAGGCATACACAACTAAAATGTACATGCAGAATCACAAATTTAAATATTGTGGTCATTTATTAAGACCTGATGGACGGGTGGTGGTGCACACTTTTAATCCCAGCACTCAGGAGGCAGAGGCAGGAGGATCTCTGTGAGTTTGAGACCAGCCTGGTCTACAAAGCGAGTTCCAGGACAGCCATGGCTACACAGAGAAACCCTGTCTTGAAAAACCAAAAAAAAAAAAACAAAAAAAAAAACAAAAAAACCCCCACAACCAACCAACCAAACAAAACACAAAAACAAAACAAAACAAAAAAAAAGGGTGACATGAGATAAAACTTGTGAGGTCTGAAATTATGGCTTTTTCTCCTGAGTTTCCTCCCATCCCTCTCATGTGGCTCAGAGAACCAAATACTGGAGGCCAGGGGAGTGAAAAGATCAGGAGAGCGGGGCTCATGAAAAAGGGAAAGGGGAGGTGGGTGGTGAACTCATGGCCTCAGGCACAGTAGACTAGTACTCTGCCTTGCAGCCGCGCACTTACGCGCAGCAGAATCTGCCTAAACGGACTTATGAAGCTGCTGTGACGTATGCTAACGAGTCCGGAAGTCAGGACTTAAAATGTAGCTAGATCCTCTTCCACAGACCCAAGACTCTCCCAACTGGTTTAAACCGCCCTCCTTGCCAGAACCTACAGTTCCCAAAACCACAGTAAACTGACTTTTAAGGGACCCAACACTTTGAGAACTCCCCTAAAAAATCCTCCTATGACCCAACTGACCGTTGATTGTGTTGATCACGTGAGGAACGTCAATCATCTCTGCAAAGTCATGTAATGCTTAGGCCCAGTACCTGACACATATCACATCCTCAATAAATGTCTGTATTCTGTAGATGTTCTGTGTAAGGTCCTGTGTGGGAGATAGGGGAGAAGATTGAAGAAATCACCTGGTCCATCACTACTGGATATTTGTAGCCATAGGAACAATAGCTGCTGTAATTTTTTTAAAAATGATTATTTATTTTTATTTTCTGTGCATTGGTATTTTGCCTGCATGCATGTCTGTGTGAGGGTGTCAGATCCTCTGGAACTGGAGTTACAGACAGCTGTGAGTTGTCTTGCGGGTGCTGGGAATTGAGCCAAGGTCCTTTGGGAAGAGCAGCCCGTGCTCTTAACCACTGAGTCATCTCTCCAGCCCTAGCTGCTGTAATTCTTTATTAATTTTATTTTTGGTTGACATATTTTGGTTCATTGGCTAATGATACATAAGATTCATTGGGTTTGGG
>CABHPQ010025301.1:0-11663 GCA_902168405.1 Peromyscus aztecus | reverse complement strand
AGAAAGAGATTGTATTTATAATCAACCTGTTTTAAATAAAAATATTGTTTTTTTTTTCTGTCCCACACCAGAGGGCTCTTCTGATTTGGTCTGATTTGGGACACAAGAATCTCTTAACCTTATTTTTTTTTTTTTAGCAATATGTCTGGGTTTAGAGAGGGAGTGAGCCAATTCTATCTCCAAAGCCAGCTTGGTATATTTGGGAATTTGGGCATAGCTTCTCTTACTACTTCCTGCTGGAAGGGGGCACTGTATCTTATGGGGACACAAAGAAAATTTTAGGATTGTGGAGTAGTCTGTGAGGGTGTGTCTTCTGAGCCAGTTGCCTGAAACCATTCTGGATGTTAGATCATCTGGGCCATGGTGTCATTGAGGTCAAAGGTCATGGAGACCTTTCAGGGGGTCTTGGCTGGTCAAACCTGATGTATCTTAATCTGGAACAAATCCATAGCCTCTGGCTTTCTGTGGAAACAAAAGCAGAGCCTCTTTTCCAAAGCAACCTATCCTTATATCTAAATTTTGAAGTCAAGGTGTCTTTAAAATACACATTTTGGCATAACTCAACAGCTTTTACAATCAAATGTTTTTCTTCAGTTAAGAATATCAAAGAGAACATAATCCAGATTCTCTGTGTGATAGCCATCTTTACGTGGCTTATTTTTTATATTACCTTGAACCTATTGCTTTAAACTGCAGCATTCTAATACTGAAATGGCGCTGTGACTGCTGGCTCTGCCAACTTCAGCTTCCCAACATGGCGATGGTACCTTTTCCGCCAGCTCTGGGAGCCATCAACTCTCAGAAGTAATGGGCCTATGCTTCTACCAAAGCAGCATGTAGCCCAGAAACCTCTTTTTTTGTTTTGTACTAGCAAAGGCTAAATCCAGCTTAATGTGTCACTTGTAGAGGCCTCATTCCTGCCATACTGTATACAGGTCGAGCGCGGACACCAGGAACCCGCCATAGTAGCTCAAACCCTCATTTTGCGGCGTCTAGCTGCCCATATGAGACATGAAGCAGGAAAATGGTTTTGGTTCTGTTTAGAATTGCTTATTAAACATTCTCAGGTTTAAGGTGGAAACTCTAGCCATTGGGCGACATTTGTAGCTGGAGAGTTTTCTCTCCGGGTCCCGCCAAGCCCCAGCAGTCCCTTAGCCCACTTATCTATACTTTGCCACATGGCTCATGGCTTACTGGTACTTTACATATTCCTTGTCCTGGTAGCGGCTGCAGGCAGTCTCTCTCTCTGTCTTCCTGTTTCCTCAATTCTCCTCTCTGTTAGTCCTGCCTATACTTCCTGTCTGGCTACTGGCCAATCAGTGTTTTATTTATACAGATCAATATCCCCAGCAGGTATGTGCCACCAACACCCAACTAAAGATACATTTTCACAAACATCAGGAATAATTTTGAATACTTCTTTGTTTAGGTTTGTGCTCCCAAATCTTAATGTATGAAATGGACTTCATTTGCCTTTTCTTCCAAACAATTAAGAATACTAAGTAGCAAAGTCTAATTGAAATGTAATTCAAGTGAAAGCATCTAAAAATACTGGGAAAGCATCCACTCTACTGCTTTCTTTATATTGAATCACATTCAGCGCCATTTTATATTGTCCTTGCCCATATTTAAGTTTCTGCAATATCTCAAGTAATGTTTATATCTTTCAATGTTGTAGGCACAAAAATTCAGAAATGGCTGAAAACTCTATTTACTCCAGTTGTGTGCCAATAGAACTTATAGCATCCAGAGAAAATTGTATGGAAGAAGTTTTTTATTATAATTACTAATATTCTTGCTTTGTCATGGAACTGTAACCAGTATCTTACCAAAAGTATTTATCAATACAAACTATATGAGAAACACCACAGGGAATTTGGGATGCAAGACATGAATATCAATATCTGCATCTATATTTGTATCTGTAGATAGATAAACAGACTAAAAGACAGACAGATAACTGTACTTGCTAAAAAAGAAGAAGAAGAAGAAGAAGAAGAAGAAGAAGAAGAAGAAGAAGAATCAGACCAGAGCTGTAATCCAAAAATGAGTTTGCCATTTCTGTCAAACAAAGCATTTGAGCCAGGCTGGCCACCAGAGTTTTATTCATCGGCTATCTTGGCTGCTCACTATGACATCTCAAATCTACTATTAAGTCTTATGGTGATTTTTTTCATTTTAATTAGTGAAAATTAACCCAGGATCTTGCATTTTAAAAAACAATTCATACCTTCATTGATATTCTTAATTTGATTCTTAATTATTTAAGAATGATATGTTTAGAAGTATTGATTCATTTCATTATCTCATATTTAGAAGCTTTGAGTTCATTGTATAAGTTTACTATCTGGGCACAGTCAAGTCAGTTTTTATTGTCTCCTTTTATATCTGTAAATGGGTTGTATTTTCTTGTTGTTTTGTACACATTATTATATTGGGAGTAAGTAATCTTAGATTCTTTTTAGATTATTGTTCAATTACTGCATCAGCTCGTCATAAGGATTGTTTATTTATTTGACTGAACTAATTTCATGAGTATATTCCCACAGTGTAGTCCATCTGATGGCTTTAAAATACATTTCGTTTCTGTCTAGTTATTTTTTTCTTTCACTCAACCTAACTAATTAAGGGTCTACCTTGTATCAGCATAAATCATATCGGTTCAAAGTTGAGATTAAATCACTTGGCCAATCAGATATCAATATCTAATTTCATGTGTATATGTAGCTTAGAGACTGTTATCACAGTTTCAGAAGATAATGTATTTCAACTGCACGCCCAGATACACAAGTAACTTGGTTTATCCTTCTTGGATCACTCCTAATGCAGTGGTCAGAGGAATGTTCATAGTATTCTAGGAACTCTGGTATTATTGCACTTATTTTCAAGCCTCGGTTCCTCGGATTTAACCATAAGTCAAATAAGATTATTGTCATAATTTGGTCATAGAATGTATTTAAGCCCCATTTGCCAGTAATACTTCATCTCTGTGTTGGTGAGTCTGTACACAATGAGAAAGGATTTCAAGTCTATGCTGCTTCTTGCTCCAATTGCTTCTGAGTTGGTAGAGTGTAACATATATGCAATGTTCTCCTGGTCTTCAAAATTAACTGTGCTCGCAGGAGAACTCTTCCATAGCTTTCTTTCTTAAACTTCTTTATTCGTTATTTTGCATATCTTGGAATATTATCAGCCTCTTTCAAATTGGTTTGCAAAAATATCTCAAAGGTTTAGAGCACTCTTTTCTATGAAATTCTCCAATATCTATTTCAAGTATTTCCTTCATGCACTTCTCTTTAAACTTACAGTGTGTATCTCCTGCTTAACTTTATTCTGGAACAGGAAATCTGACCTGTTGCACAAGAACATGGGCCAGAGGACCTGAATGTCACCCTCATTGTACTAGTGGGTTTTGACAGACAGGTATCAACCTCAGGTCTTGTAGAGTATTCCCCATCATTAAAGCTCCATACTCTGATCATTCATGGGTACAAGCAGTAGAGTCAAGTTATCACATTCACTTCTTATTAGAAATTCCACTCCTTAAGAATTGGCCCAGCAGTCCTCTTGTCTTCATATCCCACAACACTGAAGTTATATGCACACCCAGCTTTTAACATGGTGTGAGGATTTGAAGTCAGGTCTTCATGTTTGTAAAACAAGTTCTCATGCACATTGAGCTATATTTATAGGCTCTAGTCTATGTAGTTATTTATTTCCTTCTTTACTCAGATATGCAAAAAACTTAATGCTTTCAATTATGGCAATAGTTCTTGACACATTTCCTTCCCAGTAGTAATTTCTCCTGCATTTCTAAAATGCACTTATATCTTTATTCCAGATATGTATTATGCTATTAAAGGATAAAGATTGTTTCTAGTGACCAATCTGATATGTGATGAGTCCTGAAACAGAATTTTGCTGTGGGATGTTCTGTATGGCAAATGTGTTGCTAATAAAACACTGATTGGCAGTGGCTAGGCAGGAAGTGTAGGCGGGGCTAACAGAGAATTAAAAGAACAGGAAGGCAGAGGGAGTCACTGACTGCCAGCTGCCAGCCAGGACAAACAGCATGTGAAGATGCCGGTAAGCCACGAGCCATGTGGCAAGGTATAGATTTATAGAAACGGATTAATTTAAGATATAAGAACAGTTAGCAAGAAGCCTGCCACGGCCATACAGTTTGTAAGCATTATAAGTCTCTGTGTTTACTTGCTTGGGTCTGAGCGGCTGTGGGACTGGCAGGTGAAAGAGACTTATCCTGACCGTGGGCCAGGCAGAAAAACATTAGCTACAGAATTTTATTGTATTGAGATTAAAATTACTTTGACCATTTACAGAATAGCCTCTTTTTAACATTATTTTTATTTAGTCTTCTCTAATATATGCTGGGGATGCTGTGAATGTGTTGCTCTGATTGATTGATAAATAAAATGCTAATTGGCCAGTAGCCAGGCAGGAAGTATAGTGTAGGCAGGATAAGCAGAGAGGAGAATTCTGGGAAGTGGAAGGCTGAGTCAGGAGTCACCAGCCAGACACAGAGGAAGCAAGATATAAAAGTACCAGTAAGCCACAAGCCACATGGCAATTTATAGATTAATAGAAATGGGTTAATTTAAGATATAAGAACAGACAGCAAGAAGCCTGCCATGGTCATACAGTTTATAAGTAATATAAGTCTCTGTGTGTTTCCTTAGGTCCAAGTGGCAGGCCACAGGGTTGAACAGAACCAAGAAAACTTTAGCTACACATATATTACTTCCTGACTGCAGTTTTCCTTCCCTCCACGCGTGCAGTCACTCCTCATCATCTTCCCCCATCCACTTCTCTGTTTCACTTAAGGAAAGTTAAGTCTCTTAAGTATGCTTCTATATCAATCTCAAGAATATATACATATTCTAGCATTACATAAGTAACTAGATGTGATAAAATTATGGTACCAGATATATTGATATTATTATTATTATTATTGTATAATGAGTTAAAAGTTGTGCTATGCTGAAAATAGTATATTAAATAGATAGGATGCTTGGTCATATTTCAATTCTGTAATTTACCTCAAGTTTAACTCATCAACTGTCATTAATTTGATGTGTAGCTTGATGGAGTGAAAGTATACCTAGACAAATAGAAAAGCCGAGGCTTAATATGTATTTCTCACCATGGTGTTACATATAAAATTAATGTTGGTATAATTTGTTAACAATCATGATGATAAGGTAAGAATGGTTAAGTAACTTTCCCATGGTAACAGAAAATTACAAATCCACAATGATAATCTCTGTTTCTAAGGAAAAATATTATTTCAGCAGGCAGTTAAAATCCTGGTCAGTACTTTAAAATAATTAATCCTAGATTAAACTGAGGACTCCAAAATTTGAATATTTATGTTCTAACTTAGCAAGTTAGAGTTGTATGCCAAGCTACAAATAACATTCTACATGGATGAGTTTTCAGTCCAGTTGTAAGTTAAGTACACTTTTATTAATTGGTTTTATAAGTTACATAATGTTGGTTGTTGAACTTTTGCTTAGCATGCACAAAGTGATGGATTAAAATCCAGGGACATAAATGAAATCCAACTGTCTTCTATACCAAAGAATATACATGATAAAAGACAGTGTTGCCTTCCAAACCTGGAGGTTTTAAATATAGTTTATATTGTCACTGTAAAGCATCTCATTCAATTGCTGTGTAAGAGATTATTTCTGAAGCTAAAGTGAGGCCATACTTTTAACACACATATCATATAGCATCTTGTACTCACTAAACCAGTATCTCCAAACTGAAGTTTGTGGATCATCTCCAAAAAACCAGCATCTCCAGAAGAAGCCTTCATGATGGTAAATCACTGACATTACTTCATAGTCTCTCACATCTTCATCATACTATGATATAAAACATTTAAAATTTTAAATTACATCACTATATGTGACTTGGTTTTTTTCATGAATTCTACAGTATATTGGAATACCACTTATGACAGGTTAGGAAGTGCATTTTTAGAATAAGCTTTTCTGCATTTTCTTTATACCAGTGTGCACAACTAATGATCTTGCTGATTTGAATATTATAATTCATTTTTTCTTGATAGATCTTAATTTTCTTTTCATTTTGAATGAGTTTTATAAGTAATATCTTTCCATGTGGAAAGAACTATTGCATAAATCTCTCTCTCTCTCTCTCTCTCTCTCTCTCTCTCTCTCTCTCTCTCACACACACACACACACACACACACACACACACGTATGAATTGAGTTACCCTACATGGAGGATAATGCTCATTCCAGAAGCCATAAGTTGCTGAATAAAATCCCAGTGCCAAGTATCCCCTCAAGTAGTTGATCCAGGGATGTGTTCTTAGTTACCCAGCAGAACTTGATGGTAAGACTTTATTTCTGAAGACATAAAATACTTTGGTCACAGAACTTAGAGAAATCATGCTGCCACTGATCTGGAAGCTCCTTCCCTATTGACTAATTTTCATAGAAAACTATCGAGAAAGTGATACATAGGCTATATGGGGGGAAAGGCCATAAACAGTCTTAACCAGCTCTGAACACTGTAATTTGTGAGAACAACTGGCCTGGAAAAATATTCCAATGGGTACTGTAGTGGCATGAATATTATGCAGGTAACCAACTGCTCTCTGATAGGATTTGATTGGATTTAAGGCCTACTCTGCAGGAGAAACTCACACCTGATACTATAAATCCAGCCAAGTACACATGGTTGGGGATCTTACACTTTAGGGATGAACCTACCATTATTATTTAGCTAAAGGGACATAGTATCAAATTTCTCTCTAAATAATACTCTATCTCCATATTGATAGATTAGTGCAGTTCTCAGTCCTTGTAAGAAAAGTGTCATTGTATACTGGATGGTGGTTAATACAGAGACTCACAACTGGTCAAAGTGCAGAGAATAAGTATCTTTGGAATGCTCAGCTGTAAATGAGACATCAATATCATATGCCACCCCAGAAGACTCAGGGAACAGTGCCTAAGAGAGGGCAAAAAGGTTGTAACAGCAAGACATAGAGGAGGGTTGAGGTAAAGCAGCACTCAAAAACTCATGTGGTTACCTGCCTAAGATCAAGTGAGTCAACATTCTATTATAGAAGAGAGATGTGCTGTTGGATAATGTTCTTGTACACTGGTTTAATAAAACATTGATTGGCCAATAGCCAGATAGGAAGTATAGGTGTGGAAAGCAGACAAGGAGAATGCTGGGAAGAGGAAGGGAGGAGTCAAGAGTCACCAGCCAGACAGAGAGTAAGCAAGATGACAAGGTAGAACTGAGAAAAGGTACCAAGCCATGTGGCTAAACATAAATAAGAATTATGAGTTAATTTAAGTGTAAGAGCTAGTCAGTAATAAGCCTGAGCTAATGGCCAAGCAGTTATAAATAATATTAAGCTACTGAGTAATTATTTTATAAGCAGTTGCAGGACTGCAGAACTGGGCAGTACCGCAGGGCCTTGCAGAACCAGAGAAAACTTTTAACTACAGAGATGGACAAATGAACTGTCACCCTAAGTTAAGGAGCTATTGACAGTAGATGACTGTTAGTGGAGGAGTTAGTTTCCTTTAGGGGTGTGAAAGAGAGCATGAAGTTTGGGAAGGAAACATTGGAGGCATAAACAGAAGGAGCTGAAGAGAGAAGGGTGAGTAAATATGACAGAAATACATTGTATGCATGTATGAAATTCTCAAAGAATAAATAAAAATATATTTTAAAATTAAGTGAAAATAGGTACACAGTATTTGTCTTACAGCATGTTCAAAATGCATCATTGATTGAACACCTAATCAATGGCAGTTTAAGTTAGAAAACTAAATTTTCCTGTGTACCTAATTCCTATTAAAACCCAAAGCATAGTCCATTTACTTTGTATATTATTGTAATATTAATGCTCTAAAATGAATAATATAAGTAAATAAATTGTTCCATAAAGGTATAAGTAGATACAACCTAGTCTTTAAAATTTTCTTCAAGTGTTATAAATGTTTCTACTTAAGATCCATTGTACTATAATTTGTGGTTATAACTCATAGCATAGGATTTTCCATGCTAATGATCAGTGAGTTGTGATCAGGAATTGGCAAAATTTGTGTTTCAAAATTAGATTAATGAGATGAAACTAACTTTCTACAGAACTGAAATTCACTGAAAAATGATGAAGTTAATATGTCTGCACTCTGAATTTTTCAAGGTAGTGTGATTAGGGAGGTGAATGTTGAACAGTCAAGTTTTACTTATTTTACAGTATAAATCATATGGTCAGAATAAGAACACAAAGGCCTGTACTTAAAGATGTGTTTTAAGAGCTCTAGTTTATTACTTTATTACCATTAAAGCTATAAACTATGCTTTAAAAATGTACTGCTTACTATAAGTCTTTAAAGATATCAATTCAATTAATAATGTAGTTTTTAAATGTATTTTTAAATATTCAGGCTGCTTTACCATATTGCTTTGGTACATAAATTAAATGTTTCTTTTGTGAAGGTGGGTGTAATATTTTAACTTTTAATACCATTAAGAAAGCCTTATTTTTTTAAAAACTGGAAACTATAGCTGATCACAAAATGAGTTATATTAGTAGATACCAAAATAACATAACTGTTTTATATCATTTATGGATTTATTCTCTTTATAGATTGTGTTCCATAGCTCTCCAAATCCCATGCCTGCATAGCAGATATATTCTTCAGTCCTAATTTACATATGCATAATTTTATCACATAGTATGAGGAACTTTTAAGATAAAAATGTTTGAAAAAAATGGATGCTAGACCTATTTGTGTTGTTTTAAACACTCTAAGAAGTGAAACATAGGAAAGTAAAGTTTTAAATAACCACAGGCCACAAAATTTATCACATAGTATAATTGAAGAGCCCTTACGCTTAAAATGACCAAACAGAAAAGTAGCTATAGATAACATTTTTCACTGGTTCCATATGTAATCCTCTTTGTTTAGCTGTGTAGCATAAGAACAGAATGTAAGAAGAAATAGTTAAACAATATGAAATAAAATATTAGCTATAAATCAACATTTTTCTGTGTGTGTGTGTTAATTTATACTTATTTAACACTATTATATTATATTGTGGGGACAAGATAAAAATATATACAATATCATAGTTTTCATATTGTTTTTTGCTTGCTCCATATAAGTAAAACACAAATTCCCCACCCTATGTAACTCCATATTAGATAACAGAAGAAATACATTAAGATCTAATAATTTGCTATTTTTAATTCATTGCTTTCATCAATTTTTTATTTGTAGGCAGTGCTACTATAAATATTATGCTCAACAACAAAACATTACAGAGAAGGTCCAGAATAATAATTAACAGCATCATCCATAAAGTTTTTTTCTTTATTTATTTAAACACAAGCTTACTAATACACTAATTAAATCCCTTGATGGTGACTATACATCAGTATTTGTTAGAAATTATTCCATGAATTTAAAAGAGTCATGCTGCAAAGTGTATGTCTAGAAAATACAAACTTATTTTCTTTCTAATTATTAAGTACATATGTTTTGATGACTTATAAATACAGTATTATATAGATAGGAGAAACATTAAATAATTAACAAATTCAATAGTAATTAGCTCTCATTTATAGGCAATTCAGTCTAGAGCTGATTTTTTCATTGTCCGTGCACATAGACAATACTAAATATATCGTAAAGTAATAAAATATCTGAGAAATGATGGGTAGAACATGAGACTATGAAATAAAAAATTCTATGCTTTGGTTGTTCAGTTTCAAGTTCTGTGAGTTCAAGTACATTCCTTACCAGAGGAAAATGGTAAGATCCATTCAATAACAAATACTCATATTCAACTACATTTTAGTCCATGTACTAGACACTGTAGATTTTAAATGGATTTGGTAAACAATACAATAATCTTACTATGATTAAAAAACAATAGATATGGAGTGAGATAACTGATACTTATTACTAGTTGGCCTAGGTGATTTCAAATATGATAACCAGTTATAACATTCTTTTGAGTGTCTGCAAGAGTTGTTCATGGCTGTCAATTATTGTTTCCTGGGGAGTACAATCACTGTCTAATCACAGTTTAAATGCAGTATGTTGCAGTCTAGATGATATTCTATCAGAGAAACCAAGACAGTGTGCCCCAAAAACTGTCTTTCCAGTGAATTAATTCAGTAATTAACAATGAATCCATCATTATAATTGCATTCCTTTAGAGTCTTAGAAGTGTACATTTGCAATCTCAAGACTCAGGAGGTGGAGACAAGAGGATCACCAGTTGGATAGTAGCCTGGGGTGTACTGAGAGACTATATTTCATGAAACATGAAGCAAGCAAAGAAAAGTAAATGTATTCCAGGATCTCTTTAGAATGAAAATATCCTTAGAAGGAAGACCTTTGGAAAGGAAAATCATACAAAAACAAAGAATGATAGCACCGGAGGTCAAACTCAATATCCTGAGAACTGGGGCCGGAATTAACATATTCCTTAACCACACTGATTCATAGTGAATTATACTTGGGTTTCTTTTTTTGTTTTTCTTTGCTTGTTTGTTATTTTTCCTAAGAACAATAGCTTTTCTTCTTACTGGAAAATCATTTCAAAGGGTAAATGCACTTTCCTTATGAAGACTTTGCAAGGACAAAAAACACTGTTCAGCAGTGGGTGATGAGTATTGTTTTATAATATTAATTGCCTTTGAGTTTCCTGAAATTGAAGATGGAGAAAAGTTTTGGGTTCCTATGTAAACTTTTCCATAAAACACCCTTTCATACCGGACTACAGTCACAACAACACAGCAGTGAAAATGTCCTGAAATGAAAATGATTTTTACTTCTGAGAGCTCCTCTGGAGAAACATCCTTAAAATCTACTTACTAACTGGACCAAACTTTTGGTTTGTTTTCTTCCTCAAATCTCCACATTATTTTTAAACAGCAAAATGATTTGGAAAATCATAAGAAGGACATTTTGCAAATTAATCATCCAAATCAATATGTTTTAATGTGAAAATAAAACCACAACAATATCCATACAACCTGGATTACTTACTTCTCAGCTTATCCTGGATTCCAAATCTCCAATTTCTGAATCAACTCAAAACAAAAATTATTAAATTTAAAACTAAACTTTAACAAAATTAAGGCCGAAAGAATAATCCTAATATCACGTAGATTTTTGAGAATATAACTATACTTTAATGGGCAACTATTTAAAGTGCCACAATTTTTCAAGAATACATGAAATTTCTAGTTACCTCTTCTTCAATATCCAAAGTTCCATTGTTAGAGTCAAAACTTCCACAGGTCTCTGTTGCAAGTAACCAATACTCAGTTCCGAATGCTACCAAAAATAAGATAATGCCAACAGCACCAATAATTCCTGCCACAAGAGCAGCAATTCCAATCTTCATGATAAAAGTACTATATTCTTTGCTAAAACTGCATGCAGAAGAAGCACTGAAATGACCAGTTGCTAAAGCAGTCTGTGGGTCTCAACAGATGTCACTATTTTAAGACCAGGATTAACATCTTTTTGGAGCTGGTCGAGGTTTCACCAGGCTGTGGGCGAAGAGCTATTAAAAGCAGATGACCTGGTTGAATTAAGCCAACAGTCTATCTAACACAAACCTGCTCC
>CABHPQ010025300.1:3820-22536 GCA_902168405.1 Peromyscus aztecus | reverse complement strand
CCCCCCACCAACTGCAGCACTCAGAAGAGAGGACCCTGCACTTTGCCTGGGCAGCACAGTAGAGTTTTCCCTGCTAGTGGAGGTGGGATGATCTGGCCCTGAGGATGTGAGAGTGGGAGAGCTAGCCCCATGGTCTGTCTCATGGTAGCATGAGCAAGGGAGAGATGCCCCCTTTCCCCTCACCCCTCCTCCCTCGCCCCTAACCCTACCTTACCTACTGCAGGCGAGAAAAGCTGGTCCCAGCATCACAAGAGTGGAAGAGCTGATCCTGCCCCTCACAGACTGCAGCGCTCAGGAGAGTGGGCCCTCCCAGGCAGCACAGTAGAGCTGACCCCCCTTGATGGGGGTGCAAGTGATCCTGCCATGTGAATGCAGGAGGGAGATTAGGCCCCACCCCTCATCTGCCATGTGGTGGGGTGGGCCAGAGAGAGATGACCTCCTCCTTCCCTCACCCCTTGTCACCCCTGGTGGTGAGTGAGCTAGCCCTGAGGCCAAGGCAGTTGGAGAACGGCACTGCCCGCCACTGGCAGTAGCACTCTGGAGAGCAGGCCTGTAGTTTGCTTGTGTTTTACTCTTACTCTCTTGCTCTTTGCTCTTTGGGGGCCTGCCACCCAGCTCCCAAATAATCACATGGAGTCTTATTCTTACTTATGAATGCCGACCTTAGCTTGGCTTATTTCTAGCCAGCTTTTCTTAACTTAAATTACCCTATCTACCTTTTGTCTCTGGCTTTTTACCTTTTTTTATTTCTGTATGTCTTTCTTTACTTCTTACTCTATAGCTGGTCTTGTGGCTGGGTGGCTGGCCCTTCGCATCCTCCTCCATCTCTCGTTCTAGATCTTTCTCTTCCCAGATTTCTCCTCCTATTTATTCTCTCTGCCTGCCAGCCCCACCCTGAGTGAGGTAACCCAGACTCAGAAAGACAAACATGGTATGTACTCACTCATAGGTGGATGCTAGATGTAAAACAAAGGATGACAAGACTGCTACTCACAACTCCAGGGAGGCTACCTAGTAAAGAGGACCCTAAGAAAGACACAGGGATCATCCAATGACAGAGAAATGGATGAAATCTACATGAGCAAACTGGACGTGAGCGGGGGTAATGAAGGGCAAGGGTTGGGGGAAAGAGAGCTTAGGGGAGTGGGAGATCCCAGCTGGATCAAGAACAGAGAGGGAGAACAAGGAAATAGAGACCAGGATAAATGAAGACCACATGGGAATTGGAAGAAGCAAAGTGCTAGAGAGGTCCCCAGAAATCCACAAAGATACTTCCACAATAGCCTACTGGCAATGGTGGAAAGAAAGCCCGAACTGACCTACTCTGGTGATCGGATGGCTGAACACCCTAACTGTCATGGTAGAACTCTCATCCAATGACTGATGGAAGCGGATGCAGAGATTTACAGCCAGGCCTGAGGTGGAGCTCCAGGAGTCCTATTAGAGAGAAAGAGGAGGGTTTATATGAGTGAGAGATGTTGAGACCATGATTTGAAAAAGCACAGGGACAAATAGCCAAACTAGTGGAAACACATGAACTATGAACCAATAGCTGAGGAGCCCCCAACTGGATCAGGCCCTCTGGATAAGTGAGACAGTTGATTAGCTTGAACTGTTTGGGAGGCCCCCAGGCAGTGGGACCAGGACCTGTCCTTAGTGCATGAGCTGGCTTTTTGGAGTCTGGGTCCTATGCTGGGACACTTTGCTCAGTCTGGGTGAAGGGAGGAGGGGACTGGACCTGCCTTGACTGAATCTATGAAGCTGAGCTGAATCCCCAGGGGAGTCCTTGCCCTGGAGGAAATGGGAATGGGGGGTGGATTGGGGGAATCCGTGGCTGATATGTAAAATTAAATTAAATTATAAAATTAAAAAAATAATAAAAAAAGAAAGAGGGAAATTTAAGTAGTCTGTGCTTCCAAAATGTCATTTTCCAATAACTAAATGGTATTATATAATTAGGAAAATATGATATACCGCAGTTTCACCAAATTACAACGTCATGTGGTTATAAACATAGCTGTACATGAGTAGCACTTCCCACCATTTGAATTGATCTTTTCTTGGAGGAGTTTTCAAAGCATGTTAGGGTACATTTTTGTTACTTGAGCCTTCTTATGCTTATGATTAGATGCTCTTCCTTTTGCAGTGATGGGAATTGAACCTAGAATGTTGCTCAGGGGAGACAAGTGCTAATACATACACACACACACACACACACACACACACACACACACACACACGTATATATGTATATATATGCATATAGCATCTCCAGTTCCAACTTGGTGGGATGTAAACTATTGCCCATATATCTATTATACCTATTAGGACTTTTGTTTTCTCTTTGTTAATAATTATATCTTCTAAGATGTTATTAAGAAGGAAAGGAATATATCCCTGAATTACTTCAGAGTGGCCATATTTTGTTCTTTACTTTTACTCAAATTTTCTTTCACAGGTTTATTATTCATTTTGGAACAGCACCTATTTAAGTAAGTTTCACAAGTCTTTTTTGAATGGGCCAGGATTTTTTTATAGTTATGAATAAATATCTCTCTTAGTATAGAAAGCATCAGTAGGTCCATTTGCCTGAGAGCTTAGCTGTTTTGACTGCTTTAAAGTTTGGCTGCTAAGTTAATGAGGTTATTTGAGGCAAGTATAGCTAATGTTGTGTTGTTTCCTTTAACCAAAGTGGCCAGTTCCTCTCTTAGCCATTCTGTAAATGCAGAGTGCATAAGGCATCACTTTTGCCATTCTCAGTGTCCTCAGGAAGAATTATTGAGTGTGGTTTGGATATATTATCATTTATTTATTATTTAATCGATTGTGTACATGCCCGTATATATGCCCACAGATGTGCTCTACTCACTACTTGGTTCCAGGAATTGATCTCAGGTTGTCATGCTTGGTAGCAGACACATTTGCATACTGGCCCTGTTTAAGTATTTTTAAAAGTCTGAACTAGGGGATGCAGAGATGGCTCAGCTATTAGGAGCACTGGCTGCCCTTGCAGAGGGCCAGGTTTAAATTTCTAGAACCCACATACTGGCTCCCAATTGTCTGTAACTCCAGTCCCAGGGTATCCAAAGCTCTTTTCTGACCTTCTGACCTTTGCCAGCACCAGGTATGCATGAAGTGCACAGACATACATGCTGGCAAAAGACTCATGCACATAAAACAATCAATGGATGTCTTCAAGTTGATTATAGTTTCTCTTGGTCTTGACTTACAGTCTTTCTAGTCTCATGAATAGCTTCTGGGAATATTTTTGGCACCACAGTGCAGAGTAAGTATCTCATCTTAGTGTTTTGTAGGCAGTTTTACCATCAACATCTATTTTGTTAAAGTACTTACGGTCTTTCTATAATTTCCTAAATGCAGCCACCCCCAATCATTGTTTCCTGAAGCCAATAGCTCTAGGAATTTATACAAGTCAGCAAACCATTGCTCATAAGCCAGAAAGATGCTCCTATTTAGATTTGAAAACCTGAAGGTCCTGTACAGATCGGAAAACCTCATAAACAACATTTGTAGCTAATCTTTTGTTTAGAGAACATAGCTAGTACAAGGTTCTCCTGTCCCTTTAGGTTTTATCTTAAATAAGGTCATAACAATCTTTCCTTTTTATACAAAACTTTATCTTTGGTGAACGATACAGAGGAAAGTTGGAGGGGATTATAATGGAGGAGGAAGCTTAAATTGTTTTTGTGGAGAAGGCAAGCACAGAGGATAGATGTGAGCAAGAATTTGAGAAAAATTAGGATTTATCTTTAATTTGAGAAGGCAAGCACAGAGGATAGATGGGAGCAGGAATTTGAGAAAAAATAGGATTTATCTTTAGTTTTAGTGCAACCTCTACATTTTTAAAATTGATTTTCTCATTCTAATGTCTTTATAAAATTTTGATAATCTTCAAAACTCTACGTTTTTGTAAGTTAACATGTCTATTCATTTTCTTAGATGCTCTAAAATTTCAATTAAAGTATACTTTCTATTAATCATTTTCTGTTTTATTGCCCAGGAATTCTAGCTTAGTGTTCAAAAGAAATAATTTAGAAATATCAAATATTGGGCTCCAAAATTTTCAGTGCAAAACATAGCTTTTGCTCCAGAGATAATAAGAGATAGTTTGTTCTAAGCCAAACATGAGTAAGCGTGGCCCAGCAGCAGAATCATGTTTCACAGTGGAAAACTCTCTTGCCACAGAACAAGAGAAAAGTCATAAAGCAATGTATTTATTAAATACACTGTGGGAATTCAGGTAGGTCAGCTGCAGTGGAGAGGAGAAATATCTTTTATAGGCTTCATATGTGTGTTAGTTACCTTCCTGTTGTTCGGAACAACTTATGGCTTATTTTGTCTCAATGTTCAAGGTACAGTTCCTTGTGGTAGAGAAGCTAAGGCATCAGGAGCTTGAAGCAATTGGTCACAATGCGTTGCCGTCTGGAACACAGAGGGTGATGAACGCTGGTGCTCAGCTTGATCTCCCCCTTTCATGGAGCACAGGGAATGGTGCTGCCCACTTTTAGGATGAGTCTTCAAACTAATCAGTGTGATTCCTTACATAAATTGCCAGAGGCTAATCTCTCACAGATATGCTGCACGTGCATCCTTCAACAACTTGAAAATCATTGATAACTGATCACAGTAGTTATAACTTTCTTAACTTTAGAATTTGGGGAAGGCAATCTCTACTATGTTTTATAGTACATTTCAGAAGTTTACTTAGTGGTAGAATATTTGGTCAGATACAGAAGTTAGTAGTAATTGTCTATTAAAGAGAGTAAAAATTACCCCAATGTAATTTTTCTTTTGATCTGCAACACTCCTACTCTCCACAATCATAATGTTCTTGTCAAAAAATAAATATGCAGGATTTT
Source organism: Peromyscus aztecus (assembly GCA_902168405.1). Taxonomy (NCBI): domain Eukaryota; kingdom Metazoa; phylum Chordata; class Mammalia; order Rodentia; family Cricetidae; genus Peromyscus; species Peromyscus aztecus. The sequence continues at coordinate 17,656 of CABHPQ010025300.1, read as the reverse complement.
AAACACAGATGTGATGTGACCTATTCAGAAAAATTCCGTTCACACTTCTTCCTTTTGTCCAAGTATACTTTTTAAAAGATGTATTTATTTTGTGTGATAGGTGTTTTTCCTGAATGTGTGTATGTGAACCCTCCATATGCCTGGTGCAATAGAGGTTAGAAGACAGTGTCAGATTCCCTTGAACTGTAGTTACATGATGGATGTAAGCCATCATGTGGATGCTGGGAAGTGAACCCAGGTCCTCTGAAAGAGCAACAAGAACTCTAAATCCCAGAGCCATCTCTCCAGCTCCAAGCATCATGTTTTGTGCTTGTGGAGACCAAATGACTCATTCATACTGTCTCATAAAGAGGAGACTGCATTTTCAGGAAAGTAGTCCTCTGGGGGAGAAATAGCAGCTAAATGTATTAAAGAAGATATCCCTTGGTCTGTATCACATCAGTGCTGTTAGCCAACAAACACCAGGTCTGTGTTTTTTTCTCCCTCTGTATCTGATAGGACATTTACATATAACATTACAATTGTAGTATTAAATCTCAAGGTAAATAGGCATTAACCAATGGAATATACTCTGTCATAGTACATACTGGAAGAGTTTACATGAACTCTCAATGTCACAAAACAAAACAGAATTGTAAATCAAAAATTTCATACTTGTATTGGTGATGCACCAGGTAGGTGGCCTGCAGCAGAGCAGAGAAACATTTTCAATACATTTCAGATTTTTTAGCTTTAAGATTAGTAGAGACTAGTGATATATCGTCTAACAGCACATTTCAAGAAACTTATTAGTTATTAGTCACAAGGGTGATAATTAGACATGATATAGAGTTTGGCTACTAAAAATCTGTATATAACTTATTTTTCTCGTAAATCTTTTACATTCCATCTCCCACAATCAAGAAGTTTTAGTCAGTCATTCAAAGGGTCTTTAACACACATGTGGCTACCTCAGAAGATACCAATCTACAGTGGTATCATTGCTTTCTTTTTGTGTGCTTCTGAATTTTACAGGTATTGAAATAGATAAGAAGATAAAAATTCTTGGTTGTATGCTTTATTTGACCTTTATATGATGAATATTAAAAGGAACATAATCACGTTTTCTTTGAAAATTGTTATTTCTCCTTTATTTAGGTTTAGATTAAGCTGTAGAGAGACCTCTCTCAAATACTCTATCAGTCTATCTATCTATCTATCTATCTATCTATCTATCTATCTATCTATCTATCTTCTTGAGACAAGGGCTCAAGTATCCAAGGTTGGTCTCAAACTAGTTACAAGGCTGTGGATGACCTTTAACTTTTTATCCTTCTGTCTTCATCTCCTGAGTGCTCAGATTACAGATGCTCCCCATCATGCCTGGTTATGTAGTACTGGGAATTAAAGCCATGCTCTCATCCATGCTAGGCAAACAGTCTACTAACTAAGCTATACCCCATAACCTAAAATACAATAAATACATTTAATAAATAATACCAGTTGATTAGTAGCCATGAAATCCGGCACAAGGAGGACAGATTTACAAATCCATCTGAGATCCTGCCTCTTTGCTATTGTCCTCATACATCTACTTCACAGTCCAAGAAGGCTTTTGAATTGCTCTCATTTGAAAGCTGAAAAATGACATGCTTGCTGTGTTATATGAATATTTTTCCAAAGTTTTCTGTAGTGCTGCTTTTATTTCATTAGAATGTATGTTTATAGCCGAAGCTTGCTGCAAATGAAGCTAAGAAATGAGTGACCAGTACAATAATATAAAATTTATGATTATGTTACTAAAGATGGGATAAATAAGAATTATCCTTAGGCTATTTATCAAACTATAATATATTCTATAGGAGGAGATATAGATTTTCTCTCAGATACCATCTAATCTTGTGCTAATTATTCACAAACGAGGTCATCCATTGGTGAAGCTTTCTATCGATATTTGAACATTAGGGAAAATGAGCACCATTCTCTTATTTTTTTCACAATATCACCAATTTATCACTTCAACTGTGACTTAATTAAAATGGTTAAAAACTAGTTCTTCTTTCCATATTTTATTCTCCTGGAACCAAGCTAGATTATGATTGCTCATGTCCATGCACTAGAATGTACTGCACTGACAGTTTATAGTTTGACATGTTTCTATTAACTGACATAACTTTATGCTGACTGAGAGAAAAGCAAGGCTTTCCAAGTGTGTCCAGCAAAACTAAATTCTGAAAAACTACATAAAAATATGACTTCTTTCTTTTTCTTTTAGAAAATGATCTCAATTAAAATAAAAATAAACTAAGACACTTCCAATTTGAAGTTTTCTTTCTGATCACACGTTCTCTTATCACACATTTCATTAACAGAGGGCTTTGCAGATGTATTTCATTTATATATTCTCTTGTGTTGCTCGATTTTTTTAAGCTATGGAATTTTCTTATAGTTGGAGTTACACCATATTATTCACTCAAGTAAACAAGTAGAGTAGTAGTAAAATATACTGCAGATCACTGGTTCACAATGCCATAATCATAAATCCATGTATATAAATTACCATAGCATTGTGTGTTGGAGATACTTAAAATTAGTCATATGAAGCAGGGAAGATGGCTCAGTGGTTAAATGTACTTGCTGCTCTTGTAGTGGATCTAAGTTCAGTTCCCAACTCCCGTAATCATGTAGTTTAAAACCACCTTTAACTCCAGTTCCAAGGTATTGAGTGTCTTTTTCTGAACTCTGTAGCACCTGCACACTTATGGTGCAAATAAACTCAAACAGTCATGCATATATATATATCCATAAAAACAAAATGAATTTGGAAATTAAAATTAGTTGTATATGAGTAAAAATTATTAGATAATGTTCTTTCTTTTAAAAGAAAAATGGATGAAGAATATGTATGTATGTTCTGAAAAAGTCAAACACAACATAAATTTTTTGAGTCTCTACCTGCACTCTTGATGTTGCAATATAGTTTATAATATGATTAAAGTGAAAAGTTTATATAAGTAGGATGCCTATTACAACTAATATTTCATTTTAAGTTACATTGTTTTACTTTGAGTGATATTTAAAGTTCACTGTTAGTGACCTTTTGATCACTAAGAGAATAAGCAGCATGCTCTATCCCAATTTTTAAAATTTAAAAATTGTTTTATTTTTACTTGTCTGTGTGTTGCTCTAAAAGATTCCCTGTAGAGAAAAATGTGACATAAATTGAAAAACATTTCCAAACACACCCCAAAATATTCTGAGTGGACTCTCATTATTCCACATTTACTCAATGATCATTTGCTAAGTTTATACACTGTTCAAGTACCATGTGAGATGCTATGCCTACAACACTAAATAAAACACCCCCAAAACCCACTAGTAGTGTTCTAAAGAAAAAATACAAAGTCCAAATTCTTATTATTTATTCTGTTTTTATGTTCATGAGGAATATAAAAGTATCTGGTAATTTCAAAAACTATCATTACATTTAATAACAACCTTTTCCTAATATTTTTTAACATTAAAAATCTCTTCCCTAAAATCGTGCTTAATATAACACAAGGGAGATAAAAATGAGTGTGTTTAAAGTGAGAATGGCATTCCAAAATAAAATATCAAGGCAAATCACATAAAAGACAATAGTAATGGAAGATCTGACCAAATGAAGTCTGTATTATTAGACTACACCAATTTGCACAAGAGGAATTTGTTGAATTTCAACAGACATTTTTGATTAACAACATGAAGCATATGCTTTTTTAAAAAAATTAAACAAATTTAGTATTTATTTATCTTATTTTGTGTATATCAATGTTTTGTTTCCATGAATGTATGTATATAACGTATGGTCCTGGTGCCTATGGAGGTCAGAAGAAGGCATCAGATCCATTGGATGCTTAAGGGTTGGTTGTGAGCTACCATTTGGGTACTAGGAACCAAACCAGGGAGGGTCCTCTGCCAGAAAAACAGATGTTCTTAACTGCTGCACCATCTTTCCAGCCCCAGAACATGCCTTTAAAATCCTAGGTATGAAAGCTTATATCTTTAAAATTATGACATTCAGATAAAAATAACAACCAATATCATCTTTAATGATGACATACTAAAGATACTATAATCAGAAATCAAAATGCATGTGGCGCCCAACAGGTTGGCTTGAGTTTCTACCTGAAACTTGAGAATACTTAACAAGCAATTCTAAAGGGAGCCAAAAACAGGTTCCTGCTTCATGTCTCATGTGGGCAGCGAGACAGGACAGCATTTGGGTTTGAGCACAACATGGCAGATTCCCACCACGATACACAGTGGCGTTTCCAAGAAGCACTGCACACTGTATGACAGACATACCTTTTGCTAGTATGAAAAAATAAAAGAGGATTTGGGGCTACACGCTGCTTTAATGGAGACATAGACCCACTGCTTCTGAGAGTTGATGGTATACATGGCCCAGAGCTGGAGGTGAATTACCTCGGCCATGTTGAAAAGCTAAAATGGAAGGAGTCAGCAGTCAAGGCTGCCCGCTTCTGTCCTTTAAAATCTCTCCTGGTCAGAGAAGGATTATAGATTCACAATAAGGCAGATTCAGATGAAATAAGACTTTAAACAGTTTACAATGAATGTAAAAATGTACATAGGCTTGAAAGAAAGAGAAAAGGGAGGATATACAGTTATATTAAAGAAATAAAAAAGTTAAAAAATAAAGTCTTTAAAGAGACAGTAAAAGTACTATAAAAAATAAGCCACGTAAAGATAGAAATCACACAGACAGTCTGGATTATATTGTCTTTGGGATTTTTAACTGTAGAAAGGCATTTGATGGTAAAAACCGCTGAGTTAAATCAATATGTGTATTTTAAAGGTATTACCTCAATTTCAAAATTAATGTCTAAGGATCTTTTGGAAAAGAGGTTCTGCTTTTGTTTCCACAGAAGATGAGAACCTGTGGATTGCTTCCAGGCTAATATGGCTTGAGCAGCCAAGACCCTCTGAGAGGTCCCTAGATAATCCAATGTTCAGAACAACTTCAAGGCAACTGGTTCAGAGAATGCAGCTTCACAGACTACTCCAGTCAGGAGTCAGTAAATTTTCTTTATGTCCACATAAGACTACCAGCGCCCTTTATCAGCAGGAACTAGCCTAGAAAATTCTGCTCACATTCCCCAAAAATGGATTATGGATGTTTGTCTTTGTTTAGGTTGTTGGTTACAAATTGTTATTGGTCACAGTCAATGTCTTTCTAAAAGAAGAAAGGGGGATATGATATAAACATATAGGATACAGATATGATAGGATAAAAGGGTGGATTGTTGAACCTACTATTAAAGAGCAACTTGTTTAAAATGTTTCACATTGGTATAGTTTTTAGTTTATTGATACAAAATTAAAGTTAATTTTGTTATACTATATGTATATTTCAACTCTTGTTTAAGGTATTATATTTGTGCAGCTCATTTGAAATTGTAGTGGATAATTAAGAAATACAGGTTAATAATTAGTCTTCTATGATAGTCAAATATATAGTCCTGTTAAGTTTTCTAAGTATACATAGATATAATTCAATTAGGTAGGTAATCTTCAAACACTTCAAAGACCTACAGAACATGGCATATAAAATGTTTAAAAAAAACTTGGACTTTCTGAACAGTGAGACATGTCTGCTCCTGGCAGCACCCGTTTACTTCAAAGAGAAAGATGGGCATCAAAGATGCTCTATATGGAGTTTATATTCTTCTTGGAAAAAATAGCCAATTGGGCAAGAAACTGTTCTTGCCTGCACTGCTTGACAAAATGTTGTATCAACGGGACATGCAGGACCCATAGGAAGGTAACCACTGAACTTTGCAAGGCAAAAATGGTCCTTCAGGTTCCTGCATTGCAGAAGAAACTGTCAGACATTCTACAGGACACAGAGAGAAGTGACTGAGAGACTCTAGGTTTATGGGATGAAAATGGATGCCCCAACATTGCAGAAGAACTTTAGATGACTGTCCAAGCAGCCAGCTGTCTGTCATTCTAGATTTTTGGAAGTTGCTTACAATGCACTTTCTGTTTATTTAGGTAATATTATATCCTTCTGAGTTCTTTGATAGAGTTGAAGACTAGATATAATTTTCCTTGGCTATGATAAAAGATAAATTAGATATGAAACTTTAGACTCACAAATATAGGATAGATAGAATATTTTCTTTAATTTTACAAAATACAAATAGATTAGATATTGTATCTATTCTTGCTTGATATATGTAATTTTGCTATGTTGAAGTTAAAAACCTTCCTTTTAAATAGAAAGAATAGGGGAAATGATGGGTGATGTCGCTCTGTATGCTGTGAATATGTGTTGCTCTGATTGGTTGATAAATAAAATGCTGACTGGCCAGTAGCCAGGCAGGAAGTATAGGCAGGATAAGCAGACAAGGAGAATTCTGGGAAGAGAAAGGCTGAGTCAGAAGTCGCCAGCCAAACACAGAGGAAGCAAGATGTGAAGACAGAACTGAGAAAAGGTACCAAGCCATGTGGCTAAACATAAATAAGAATTATGGGTTAATTTAAGTGTAAGAGCTAGTCAGTAACAAGCTTGAGCTAATAGCCATACAGTTCATAAATAATATAAGTGGGTAAGAGAGATTTGTCCTGACCTCTGGCCAGGCAGGTCACAGGAAAACTTCAGCCACATGTATGATCTTTCAGTACATTAAACTATTTGTAAATATTACCATGAATGAAGTAAAAATATTCACATAGAAACCATAAAAGATCAAATCTAACAGTCTCAGAGTTAATGAGAAAGTTTTTAGTAAATTGGCAAGTGCAAAAATAAGAATCTTACATATTGGTAATCATTAATTGGCAAATAAGGGAGGAAACAAAAGGCCTACTTTCAATACAACGTAATGTACAAAATACTCAGAATCAAACAACAAAACACGAGCTGCACAAAGTTACAAACTGTGCTGGGACAGAGATAAGATTTACGTCAATTTATGTAGAAGAATAACATGTTCCTGGATGGGAAGACTAAACATAATAAACATGCCAAATTTTCCCAAACTCAGATGTAAGTTTACTGTTATTCAGACTGAAATCCCTACAGGATTTTTGAAAGTTGAGAAAAGAATTTTAACATTCATCTGGAAGTTTTTAAAAATGAGAATGCCAAGAACTTTTTTGTACAAGAAAAAAAGATGATCCTTGCTAACAGAAAAATGTATCAAAGAAACATGTTTTAAAATACTGTGCTGTTGCTATAGGAATATGCAGGTGTGGAAAAAGACTGAAACTCAGACTAAACATGAATATCCTAGTAGCAAACAATTGAACACATGAAAAAATAAATATAGTTGAGAAAACATTACAGCAATGCACCTAATCAGTAATGAAAGATAAATTGCAGTTTATATATAAACCTGTATTTGCCCTTAAGATTCCTAAAATAATAATTCTCTGTGGTGGTATGGATATTAGTTCATCAGCAGAAATTCAATCACCATATACTTTTTCTTTGCTTGTGTATTTTATTTTATTATTATTATTTAACATGTATTTTCTACTACTATATCAGTTTTGTATGTTAGTACACTTTATTGTGATATTTGCATACAGTTCTGTCTCTCTTGTGTATTTTATTATTATTATTTAACATGTATTTTCTACTACTATATCAGTTTTATATGTTAGTACACTTTATGGTGATATTTGCATACAGTTCGGTCTCTCTGACCATCTTCCTCCTTTTTCCTCCTTTTTCCTGACACAGCTGGGAAGAGGGCACCTCAGTTTTGCCTTGACGGACTGTCCTGTGGGTGTGCCTGTGGGACATTTTCTCAATTGCTAATTTGATGTAGGAGGGTCCAGCTCCCTGTTGAGTGGGACCATCTCTGGACATATGACCCTGGATTTGTATAAGGAATGTAGCTGAGAAGGCCATGGAGAGCAAGCCAGTAAGTTTGTTCCCCTCTAGCCTTTGCTTCAGTTCCTACCTTGACTCCCTTTATGATAGACTATAACCTGTAAGCTGAAATAAACCCTTCCTTCAACAGGTTGATTTTGGACGTGATGTTTATCACAGCGACAGAAAGCAAAGCAGAACACCCCCAATCCTTGACATCTTTCCAGTCCACAATAATTTCTACCCTCCTTGCACACTCACTTTTTCTTAATTTTGTCTTTCTCACATTTGAAAATATGTGATATTTCTTTTTTATCTCTAGCATAATTTTGCTTAGGGTGATGTCTCATGGTTTCATTTATTTCACTGTAAGTGACCTGATTTCATTCTTCATGAATGAATAATACTAGTTTATAGTGTAGATACCCTATATTTTCTCTAGGCATTCATTTGTTGATGGACATCTAGGCTGATGCTTGTCCATTATATACCACAATCAACAATCAACATGGGTCTGCAGGGATGTCTTTTGTACTTCATTCCCTTAAACGTGCCCAAGATCATATGCTGGCTCTTGTTTTGGTTGTCTCCATAATTGGTATAGCAAATTTCATTCCCACCAACAGTACACAAAAATTCACTTTTTTTTGAAACAGGCTTTCTCTGTGTAACAGCTCTAGCTATCCTGAAACTCACTTGGTAGCCCAGGCTGGCCTCAAAGTCACAGAGATCCGCCTGCCTCTGCCTCCCAAGTGCTAGGATTAAAAGCGTTGCACCATGCCTAGCAAGGATTCACTAGAACTTGTTTTTCTTTCAATTATGGCCATTCTAAATGTGATGGAATGGTATTTCAATGTAAGTGTGCTTCACATTTTCTACATGGCTAATGCTGTCGAGCCTTTTTGCATATTTATTGGCTATTTGGAATTTTACTTTTGAGGATTCTACTGCTCAGATCACTTGCCTATTTTTAAGTTAGATTATTTGGGTTTAGATCATTAAGTTCCTTGATTTTTTTATGTTTTTATTAAGAAATTTTTTTATTCATTCCATATACCAACTATAGATTCTCCTCTCATCCCTCCTCCTGCTCCTCCCAGCCTTCTCCCACAGTCTTCCCCCCCATCCCACTCCCCATCACTTTCTCAGAAAAGGTATGGCCTCCCCTGGGGAGTCAGCAAAGCCTGGCACAAATTCCTTGAATTTTTATGTATTCTGGGTATTAATAATCTGTCCAATGAGCAGCTTAGAGACATTTTCTCCCATTCTGTAAGTTTGCCTTTTACTGTTAATCATTTCCTTTGCTGTGAGCCTTTTTACTTTGATGTAATTCCATTTGTTAATGTTTGCTTTTCATTATATTCTTTTGGAGACCTACCCAGAAAACTATTTCTTAAACCAGTATCTTGAAATATTCCTTCTAACTTTTCTTCTAGTAGCTTCAAAATTTGTGATTTTACATTTAGGTTTTTGTTCAATGATGAATTTACTTTTATACAATGTGAAAGATGAGGAGGGAAAGCCTTTGCATATTACATGAGGATATAATTTTCTTAGAATCAATTGTAGAATAAGCTGTCTGTTTTGTAGTGCACATTTTGGAAACTTTGTATATAAGATATATATATATTTATTTGTTTGGGTTACTGTGGATTTACATTATGTCTTCAAATCAGGTATTAGTGTAGATGAATCAACTGGGATTGGGCACTATATGGTCGGTTGTTCTCTTCATTTTCACTTGTTGTAGATTACTGTAATGGTTTCCATCTCTTACAAATAGAAGTTTCTTTGATGAGAGGTGGGAGATATGCTTATCTGTGGATATAGGATAAATATTTAAAATGCAGTTAGAAATTTAGGTTTTTAGGTAGGTGTGGTGGTACATGCTTTTAAACCCAACCCTCAGTATGGAAATGCAGTTGGATTTCTGAGTTTGTGGCTAGCCTAGCCTATAAAAGGAGTCCCAGCTATCCAGGGTGGCATGGAGAAACCCTGTCTTGTAAAACCAAACCAAATAAAACAAAAAAAGCAAGTTAGATTTAGAAAAGTAGCAGTGGAAGATTCTCCTCTAGGGCCCATGGCCTTACTAGCTGTGGGTGATTGGCTAGGTTTACCATACAAGGTATACTTTCTTCCCATCAAGCATATCTTAAGTACAATTAGACAGCTGTGGTTGCCTCCATGATACAAGTGGCACTTTTGAATCTTTGGGAATATTGTGCCATGCTGGTCATTGCTGTGATTAGTAGGCTGGCAGTGGCAGCTGCATAGCACCTTCTAATATTGTGAGTCCTCAGTGGGGAGGCTTCCAGGTCAGTTCCAGATTGATGCCACTAAATCTTGTGCTTGAGCTGAGTGTTGTCTTCAGCAATAGAGTTTTGCAGAGCTCTAGGCAGTTGAAGCCACCATGGACCACTGTAGTGGGTAGCCATTCCAGCTTTGATCTGGAAGTTCCAACCCCCATTGAGGGTTCGGTAACTGTCATGCCTACAAGGCGGGGCCAAGAGAGGGCCCTGAAAACTCGAGATCCAGATGTGCCGTGTTCTCTCTGTTCCTGGACCCTGGACGGTGGAGGTTGATCAAGCAGAGTTCTCCAGAGAACACCGCCAGACTGCAACACACCTTGCCCAGACCCTGTGACCTACCTATCCCTTCATTTGTAAGTTATGCCACTAATAAACCTCCCCTTTAACTACGTGGAGTGACCTTAATAATTTCACCAATAGACCATGGAGGAGGTGCTTTCCTAAAAATATCCCCTACTGAGTAGCTGCTAATAGGAGAAGCTCTCATGAGGCAAGGTGCCCTTTGGGCCTCTTATTTACTTAGGGGATCCTGGCAGTTGAGGCTGCCAGGAAGAAAGTTATCTCCAGTCCCTGTCCCTTACTGGGAAGCTTTACACAGGTGAAGTTGTAGTGAGAGGTACTCTGCAGGCCCTTTCCCCTTCTGTGTAGCTATTGGCAGTTTAGTCTGCCTTGGTCAGGGTGTTCTCCAGGCCCAATAGCTTGCTGAGGAGCTCATGACAGTTGAAGCAACCTTGGAAGAGGTGTTCTCCAGGCTTCATCTGCTACTGAGGAGTTAGTGCTGTTTGAAGATGTCATGCAGGAGCTCCATACCCCTTACTGAGGAGATGTTGCTAGTAGAATTGGCTATGGGAAATGCAGAATTTCCATACTGACTGGGGAGCAACTAGCATATTAATCTTCCATGGGGAAATGTGACCTTCATGATTTGTCTTAGAGTTTCAATTTCTTGGATAAACACCATGACCAAAATCAACTTTTAGAGAAAAGGGTTTATTTCATCTTGTAGCTTGTAGTCCACTCTCCGTGGAAGGCACTATAGGAATTCAAGGCTAGAACCTAGAGGCAAAAACTGAGGCAGGGGCCATGGAGTCATGATGTTTTCAGGCTTGCTGTGATTGGCTTGCTTAGCTTGCTTTGTTAGTGCACACAGAACAAAATGCCAAAAGCGGTACCTTCCACAATGCTCTGAACCCTCCCACACTAATTTTCCATCAAGAAATGGCCCCATGGGTTGCCTACAGGCCAATCTTATGGAGGTATTTTCTGAATTAAATTTCCTTCTTCTCAGATGAATCTAGCTTAGGCCAATACAGGCCCGAAACCTTCCTGTGTCTTTTTACAGATGGAGTTGCCATGGGTGATGTGTCCTCCAGGCACTACCCCTTACTAGAAAATTATTAGCAATTGAAATTGCCATCAGATGTGCTCTCCAGGCCCTATACCTTACTGAGGTGCTTTGGGAATTGATGCTGTCATAGACAAGGAGTTTCACAGGCCCTTTCCCTTACTGAGTTGCTACTGGCAACTGAAGCAATGATAGGGGGTGCTCTGAGTTATAGGCAGTTGAAACTGCCATGGTGGAGGTGCTTAACAGGGCTCATTCTTTTTTTTTCTTTGAGACAGGGTTTCTCTGTGTAGCTTTTCGAGACAGGGTTTCTCTGTGTAGCTTTGCGCCTTTCCTGAAACTCACTTGGTAGCCCAGGCTGGCCTCGAACTCACAGAGATCTGCCTGTCTCTGCCTTCCGAGTGCTGGGATTAAAGGCGTGTGCCACCACCGCTCGGCAGGGCTCATTCTTTACAGAGGAGTGATAAGCAGTTGATGATGCCGTGGGGGAGATGCCCAACAGGATTAATTCTTCACTAAGGAGTTAGTGGCAGTTGATGATGCCATGGGGCAGGTCTCCACAATGAAAGTTAAAGCTGATATAGGGAAATGTTCTCCAAGTTACATTCCTGAATGAGGAGCTACTCGCATATGAAGTTTCTGTCAGCGGAGGTGATCTGCAGTCCCTGTCTTAATTGGGGTTTCTATTTCTTACATAAACATGGTGATCAAAATCAACTTGGAGAGGATGGCATTTTTTTTTCAATCTTACAGCTTGTAGTCTATCATCCATGGAAGTCATTGCAGGAACTCAAGACAGGAATCTGGAGGCAGGAACTGGAACAGAGGCTTTGGATGAACATTGCTTACTGGCTTTCTGATAATGACTTGCTCAGTTTTCCTTCTTTTTTCCTTCTTTCTCCTTTTTAAAAATTTTTGTGGTTTACACATTTCTTTCCTTTCATTGAAAATAGATTTTTTTCACAGAATATATCCTGATTATGGATTCCCTTCCCTCTTCTCCCAGTTCCTCTACCTTCCCTCCCATGCACATCTACCCCCTTTCTGTCTTTCATGAGGAAACAAACAGACTTCCAAGGCATAAAATAATAAAATAAAATAAAGACAAATACATCAGCATAGGTCTAAAAAAACAAACAGAAGAAAATGAGCTCAAGAAGAGGCATAAGAAACACATATAGATTCAGACACCCACTCATTTACACACTCAGGAACCCCATAAAAACCCAAAACTGGAAGGCATAATATATAGGCAAAGGACCTGTAGGTAAAAAATAGAGAAAACATAATAGAAATAATAAAATGATAAAAGAAAAAAGAAAAACAAACAAACAAAATAATAAAATGCTATGACATGACATTATGAGTCATGGAACCTCCAAAGAAGTAATTAAGTTTGTTTTCTGTTGGCCATCTACTGCTGGACATACAGCCTACACTTAAGAGTAGTTTGCTTCCCCAGTGATACTCCCTTGGAGAACATTAAATTTTCATTTTCAATTGGTTATCAATTGGAGATTGCTTCTGGGTTAAGGATGGGGGCATTGAGTCCACTTCTTTCAACTCTAGGACCCCATCTGCTACAGACCCCTGCAGGTCTTCTGCATGCTGCCTCTGTGATTTCATATCTGCATTGATCTTGTTGAATTAAAGGGCCTTGTTTCCTTAGTGTCCTCCATCCCCTCTGGCTCTTGCACTATTTTTGGCTCCTCTTCCACAGGGTTCCCTGAGCCATGAGGAAAGGGACTTAATGGAGACATCCTAGTTAAAACTGAGTGTTCCAAGGTCTCTCACTCTCTGCATAATGTCTGATTGTGGGTGTTTGTATTTGTTCCCATATGCTGCAGCAGGAAATTTCTGTGATGATGGCTGAGCAAGGCACTGATCTATGACCATAGCTAAATTTCATTAGGAGTCATTTTATGTCTATGCTCCTTTAGCAGGACAGTAGTATTTGGTTTACGTCTAGGTTCTTGGGCTGTCTAGTTTCAAGTTCTTGGTCACTCAAACAGTGTCTAGTACGGGTTCCATTTTATGGAGTGGGCCTTATGTCAAATCAGTTGTTGGTTGGTTACTCCCACAAGCTTTGTGCCACCATTGCACTAGCATATCTTGCAGGCAGAAAAGGTTTTGTGGCTTAGTTGGTGTTTATGCTTTTCATTTGGTATCCTTTAAAGTACCCCCCCCCCCGCCCCCCCCCCCCCCCCCCCCCCCCCCCACCCCCCGGCGTAGGGGTGAAGGATGTATGTAGTCACCAGATTGACTTCTCCATGTTCAATTAGTTTTTAAGTATTATCTTCAGCAGCAACAGGGCCTTG